>MPNW01000274.1:123279-157397 GCA_011800805.1 Hirudo medicinalis
AGGGAGACCGTTCATTCTACGTCTGTGGACCCAGGATATGGAATTCCCTTCCAACCGAAGTCCGTGTTGCACCGACAATAGAACATTTTAAAAAACTACTTAAAACCTACCTGTTCAGTCGATCGTCTTGAATTCAATTTTTGATTGTGTTTGTTTTTAATCATTACTTTTTACTTTTTACTCTCACTCAATGATTGAACTTAATTGCTGGTGATGTTTGTCATAGTGCCTGCACATCCCATTGGGATAACTTGTGCACTCTAAATATGGGCTAAATAAATGTAAATGTAAAAGTGTAAGGTTGTCTCACATTAATGGCGGTTTCTACCAACTGGTCAACAATTGCTCTATCTTGAAGTTCTGGTGAACTCGGGTAGTTCAGCACTCTGAACGTCAGGTTAGCTCTATTCCATCGTCTACCTGAGAAAGGGAGTTGTGGATAATGATTTGCCGGTAGAGCGATTTATTACTTTGTAACCCACTGAACAAATGTGGTAGAGTGTTTAATTTAATGCCGTTTCAATTGTTTTTAACCCTAATAATTGATGGCCAAAAGGATTTTTTTAAAGAAAAATTTAATCATTCAATTATCCCTGCGTAATTGTACACTAAATGCTCACTATTCTTTGGCTGTGCGTCCAGATCAACTTAGTATGAATGGCCTGAAATAGATTGCTCTCCTTATTCTCGAACTTTAGTCGCTTCTGAATGCATTATTATATTTCAATTACTTTTTCCATTTATGAGCAATTATAAAAGAATTGTCTTTTTTGACCTTCACTCAGATTTTTTATTAAATGCAAATAAAGAATTTCTTGAAATACTTTTGAGGCTAACGAGCACCAAAAAGGATCAACTATTTTTGTAAAAAGAATCGAAGCTTTGCTTTAAACTGAAAAGATTTTTGTTCTTGCATCTCTAGCTGTCTCAAAGAACTGTCCTGTATCCATATATATACTTTGCCAGTTATTATTATCCGAATAATATTTCTACGTAATCTTCACAATGTCCAAATTTTACAAATGATTTTACTAAAGCTGTTGAGGTTGATATCATAGCTTGAAACAAGATGAAAACACCTTAGCATCAAAAGAAATTCTGAACAAATTCTTCACCAACCGCTCGCCAAAAACCTTTTCCTTCTGCTGTGCCATTTCGCTGTTACATCTGGAACATCGAGAACTTGGCACCGTGGTGATTTCATGAGTTTTTCTGTAGCCTCGTCTAATTTTCCTGTATACAATATTTATTATAATAAAATATAAAATATTAATAAATATTTTTTAAAAAGTCTGCATTAGTAAAGTAACTTTTACGTCCTTATCAGACTTTACTTTGTTTGCTATTATTGCTACACTGCCATAAAGTCTCAGCGTGATAGGTTTTAAGGGGTTTTCTATTCTTAGGACACTTTCAATAATTCTTCTAATAGTTTTATCGAGTTCTAATCTTGTTCGTTATTTGTTTAGTTGTTTGATGAAGTATAAACATATAAATACATTTTATCTTCTACATTAAATCACTTGCATTGCTTAATCATTTGCAATCTCAAAAAACATGTTTATACCAAACCACTTTGAAACAAAGAAAAGAGTTTCAAAGCAATAAGAGAGGACACAAAAACAGTAATTTAAGGTAATATTCTGAGAATGTGAATGGATTTCTATTGATAAACCTTCGCCGAGGTTTGCTCTGTCGAACCTGTTTTAGGAAGTCGTGCAAATTCTTGAAATCTCTTTATGCCTTCTGTTATCCTTGAATCCGTCTTTCCATCATTTACATCTTTGTTGCCATTTGTAACTTCACTCATGTAGCCGAATTTGAGCAAATAATTCTAAAAATAATGTAATTATTAATTTCATTAGAGGAGGTTTAATGTGATAATGTGATTGTTTTATAATGCTCAGTGGTAGTCTTTAATATTGTCATAATAACTTTGTTATAAACTTAAACAAAATTATGCAGCGCCATAAAGTCTGCTTAACGTGCCAGACATATCTGATTATAGTCGTCATGACAGAATACACTCGTAATGCCATTACAAAGAAATTATACTGAATAACTTTAATTTCTTGGAAGTTCATGCTTTTATTAATCACCATTAAATAAGTGTTTTGACGCTCACTTTCACAAAATCATCTGATAGTTCTTCAGCGTAATTCAAAAATTCCGTTGTAGAATGACGCAGATGGGTGGTTGGCGCAGCTTGTTTCCCAGGAAACTGAATGGAAATACCAATAAGGATCAAAAACACGTTCCTTAGTTCCATTCTCCCATGTTTGGCTGCTTCTTTATATCAACAAAGTCTGAAGCCAACAAATGAGGCGAATTTTTTGAGCATTTATAAACTCTATAAATGGGGGATTCCCCTAGCTAACAGCAGTGCCTTAAGGTGTGAACAGGTTTGATGAGCTGAAGGAAATCCTACGCATTTTAGAGGGTACTCACTCCCACCCCTTCCGGATTTTGTGAAACCTTGACTCCTTACGACACTCACAAGCAAAAATAGGTCGTCAGCTAAGTTCGGGGGAATTTTGAGGACTCTGAGCAAGGTGTCTACTGTGAGAATCTATTAAATGATCAAGGTTAATGAATTGAAGATATTATATTCCAAAGTTTGATTACGATTTCAATTGGAACATTTGACCTCCGTTTGGAAAAAAGTCTAAAATATATTTTTTAACTCTTAAAAATAAAATAAAATTATAAGATATATTATGTCATTGAAATAAAAATAAATTACATTGAAATAAAATTAATGTACAACTATTTGAAGAATAATCACTTTTGAATTATTAGCTGTCCTCGCTTTCCTCGATTGCAGCTTCGGCGCAGCATTGTAACCTTCTTTGTTGCCCGGCTCGTTCTAGGTTCAAAACAAAATGTCTCGTTATCGCAACGACGTGTCCGAATGTAAAGTTTATATCGGGGATCTGCCCAGAAATGCCGACGAAAAAGAAATCGAGAGGGCCTTCGAACATTATGGCACTCTAAAAAGCGTCTGGGTTGCTCGCAATCCGCCTGGTTTTGCCTTCGTCGAGTTCGAAGATCCGCGAGACGCCCAGGATGCCGTCAGAGGATTGGATGGAAGGTAAATGTACATCTGAGTATTTCGTCGATCGTGTAACTTTATATAACGTGATCAGGGTCCATCTTTATTACTTATACTACATCTTTGTTATTTTATTATTATTTTTTTATTACCAATTTCTTGATTATTTTGATCGTTGAGAAATATGTTTTACAACTTGTTATAAATCGTTTAACGTTGTAAGCGAAAAAAGTAAACTAGATGGCAATCTCTGCCAAAGAAACTAAAAATTTTCCCAAAAAATTTCAGCTCGTTGTGTGGCGTGAGGGTCAGGGTTGAGCACGCAACAGGAAAGTCTAGACCAAAGAACTTCAGCAGAGGTGGAAGTTTTGGGGGAACCAGGAGAGATCCTCCATACAAGAGCAGGGATTCTCCTCGTCGCAACTACAACTCTTCTGGTGATAGGTGCTACATATGTGGAGACGTCGGTCATGCATCCTATGACTGCCCGAGGTCTTCCAGCGGACGGGGGAGGGACTGCAGCAATGGAAGAGACTACAACAGGAGGGGAGATAGTGCTGGAAGAAAGAGGTAATGTTTTTGAGCATATGACACATAATTGCTGGTAGTTTGTAAATTAATTAGGATTACTGGATTACTTTGTTCTTAAATGAATTTGCAAGGCCTTCTGACGAACATGTGGCTGTGAATTTTAGGTAAACATCGTCGTAAACCTCATAAAAGCACCCCCTTCATCATCTTATCATCACTCAACATCTTCAGCAGTTGCTGCTTCAACTGCCACTAATGGCCAAGTATGATCGGCACTTCGGAAGGTCGCATAGACCGTCCTAATGTTCTTCGCCTATATTGTTCGCCAAATGCTGTCCCAGAGCGCGGCCACGTTTTAGCGGGACCTGTAAAGCACCGCTGTAGGTCTGCAACCTTCGTAAACATCGGCGTCTGCCAAACTGCATCCGTCAATCTCCTAAGTAAATCTACGCTAAACTACTCCGACACTTCACAGTTTGTGAGTTGTGGAAATTACAATTCTTTCCGGTTTGGTAACGATCAATGGGAGCCAGAAATGCGGTCAACTGACGGCATCTTCTCTTTGTTGCTTCGACAGGTCTCCATCGTGGAACAGATCCAGGAACAAGAGCAGAAGTCGGAGCTACAGCAGGTAAGGAAGCATCTCGATATTCGTGATTTAGTTGCTGGAATTCATGTCACGTTGTCGTTGGCACGTGGTCTGTGCACAAGCTTGACTTGGCTTCTTTTGTCTTGCTATACCTTTGGCAGCCGAGCAATGCTTTGTTTAAATGAACATTTGATTCAAATCATTCAACTTATTTCATTTTAAGGCTGCTAGGTTTTGAATGGCAGTCATTGTTGTGGCTGAGTTGTACTAGATCCTGTAGGAAGCTTTAAGTAAATTATCTGGAGGGGCATGCTTACATGCTTCTTTGAGCTGCATGCCAGTCAAAGCTTAAATTTCCATGACTAGTAGACACCTTAGGAATGGCATAATTTGTTGTTTTGAGACTTTTTTGATGAAATGATCAATCCATATTTGATTCTGACATTTCAAAGTGAGTCACAAATTTGTCTCAGGTCTCCCGTCCGTTCTTCAAGGAGAAGTAGGTCAAGGAATTAAACACGGAGGTCGCAAGTACATCTGGCCCGTGATGTGGAATGAAAACTTTTATAAGAATAATTTGATGAAACTGTATCCAATTTTTGCTTGTGTGGATGCTTGGGTTTGATGTCCTCAATGTTTGATGCTCGTCGTTGTCTTGTTCGAATAAACATTTGTGGCTGATTTGCCTAAAATAAGGGATGGCTGCACATGGTTCTTATTAATTTATTATCGATGCAAATGTCTGATCATTCGATTGTAACGACCCGCTCGGCACTGGGCACCCTCGTCAGTCTGTTCCGCAGAGTTACCTCTCGCTAATCCCGACGGCTCCATTCAATTCTAATCATTCTGAAACAAGTGCAAGTTGTATTTGGCAATATTTGTAAATAATGAACTCCAACATTTTGTTTTTTCTGGGTTAAATGGTCAATAAAATGCTCCAGTAATTGTGTTGGGTCAAAGACTTCATTGGATTGCTTGCATGGAACGATTTTGTTTCCGGCTCATTACCACCATTTCTGGTTGAAATCAATTAAATGCGTTTATGCAATCTTTTCAGTGCCTCATGTATTCAAAGAGGATGCAAGGGCACTTTTAATTGATCCACTTGCATGGTGTCCCTACCTGAGGGCACTCGCTGGTGGTGCGGGCTGCAGACGTGACGCATCACATTTTGCTATCATCATTGTATAATTGCCATTATAACCATTATTGTAAATTGACTTCTGCGATGCCTCAGGCATCCTTCATCCTTGCTTTCTGGTTCTTGATTGATAAATGCAAACAAAGGGCAGCATGTGACTTTTAAAAGACATAAAACGGAGGTCAACACTTAAAATCGGAATAAAATCCCAGGAGAGTGAGTAGACCGATGTCGATTAAAGTGCACGACGCTAAAGCGGACAGGCAAGAGCCATCAGACGCCGCAACGATTTGGGAATTTAGGAAACGAGATCACAATTTGGACGATTCGAGTCCACTCGAGACCTGCTCCTTCTTTGTAAAATCTGAGCGATGATGGTTTGTAACCCTGCCGTCCCAGTAGGTGTCGACCCTCCTCAAAACTGTCATCGAAAAACATTTGCACGGTAACATTTATATAAACAAAACAAGAAATGTCCTAATAAGACTGAATGGAACGACATTTTCTTGAGCTTCACGTTCGTGGGTTCGATCCCTGGTTAGCGATGGATTCCCAAATAACTGTGTTTGTGCAATGAGAATGTGTTATCAAGAGAAGAATGAAATATTGGAGTGTGATTTTTAGGACAAATTCAAATGTTAAAAACAACATGTGAGAACTAACCAGAACGGTCCTCGTCCAACTTGGTTGTGACAAAACTGTAAACATACAATTGACAATACATCTAATGAGCTGAGCATTACAACACTGTGGCATGTTACAAGGTTCGACAAATTTATTTTTGTACGCATCATTAATATTCAACATCTCATCTTATTTGTTAATACATTTACTAAAATCCTGCCCTCAATTTGATTATTACTCGAATGACTTAGTGAAAAGAACTTGGAAGTTGGAATAGAAATCCTTAAGAAGCACATAACTTCAGCAGCTGTGATAAAACTCAAGACTTGCTTAAGAGTCTGTTATGAAAATATAAATGAGGTCACAAATAATCTAGCAAGGAAGACTGGAATTAGAAGAGAATGATATAAATGCATGATAAACTTACAACACGACTAACTCATGATGCCTATAAATGCATTTAAATCAATATTAATTAATAAATATACAAATATGACTCAATACACATAATTGACTACAATTACAATCCTTCATGCTAAAAAACGTGGCCAAATGATGATTAGACTGACAAATATTGTTTTCAATTAAGCATATGCATTTAATAAGCATAAAATAATCTGCAACGTTTACATCTCAACATAAGCCAAAATAATGACAAAAACAAATAAATAAAACTCTCCATTATTAACATACAATTACATTCATTAAACCATTCCCCAAATCTTAGAAATGTAAAAACTCATGCGACCAATAAATGAAATCTCATCACAATCGTAATCATCATCATAATTGTAATCACCATACCCTTGACGTGGGTTCTTGATCTCGAACCCCTCGCAGAGTCCGCTCATGTCCTGCTGAGAAAGTTTGTAGAATTGGTTCGTAAGGTTCGAGTGGCTCGATATCCCGAGGTTGTTTGAGGCGTAGCCCGTGTCCGCATGCTGAGTGTCCCCCAGGGTCGACCCGACATCCATCATGGTTTCATGGAATCCAATGGACTTCCCATGGTCCTCGATGCCCAGGCTTTCGATGCCTGTTGATGGGAAAAGATATTATAATAATTAATATGCGTATAATTTTAACAGAGTAATGTAATAATAACAACAATTATTAAAAAGTAGATGATGCACATCCAATTATCAACTCATGCGCAGACTGTGATGTTTAACGTGAGGATCCAAACGGTTGTGCACAGAACAGAGCCACAAAACTCTAAAACTCACCCGTCTCGTCGGAGGTTTGAACGAAGTGCCTCCGAGCGTGAAAGGCGTCTGCTTTCGGAAGCAGGATGTTGGGCATGGTGGTGATCTTCCTCACGATGGATGCTAGCGGTCGGTCAGATAAAATTATGTTACAAATTGGCACATTAAACATTGTAATGGATCGTTACGTCGACAGAAATGGCAAAGAATTTGTAAATATTTTAAATTGAATTGTTTAATAATATCCTACTAAAACTCAATCATCATGCAATTAAGAACTATAACTTTCTGAATATGCTGCATCGGTGTGTAATAAATAAATAAATAAATAATCGACTGGTTAAAGTAAAATATTACAAAAATCATCGTTAGTAAAAATTGTTCACCGGGGAATCGTTTTGAAGTGGCATCTTGATCGGTCAGTTTTGTGTGATGGTCAAAGTCTATCGGCCTAACGGGAGCTGAAACGGCGAACCAGTGGTAGATTTTGGCACGAGGAGACATCGTAATCACCACGATAAAGTCATCGTAATCACCAAATGATAAAGTCAATGCAACCACAAGTACAGCGTAATACACATTCCAATAATAACGTATGGACCAATCAAAATGACCGGCATGAATATCGCTCGGCACTCACTCGGTAACTGAGAGGAATCGCTCGAGCACAACTTGGAGATGGGCGACATTTCTGGGGATGCAAGAAACTGATGGTGACCCCCGAACGGACTCCTCGCCAGCCTCGGACTCTCCGACCTCAGGTGGATCGGACTGGAGGCGTACATCTCCTGTCGAACGGATGTTCGTTGATTACAATTATGAATTCTAATTGACTAAATGGCTGCATGTCGAGTGATGATTGATTATAATAATTTATGCTAATTTGATAATCAAAAACAGCATTCCAAAATTATTGCATGCAAATGTAAAATTAAAACTGAACGTTGATTACATATGATCCGTCTCCGGCTATGATGTCCATGTCTTCCTCAAATCCGGTCTTTCCTGCACGACCTTTGACACCTTCCTCCTCGTCGTAGGCATCCTCCTCATCTTCACTCAATTCTTGAGGACTGAAATGATGAGTCATAGAATTATTCGATTTAATGTAAAAAGATAAATCACCTGACAATTAAAATTGATTATTATTACAAACTTCAACAACTATCATCCTAAAATCTCGTGGCACTTCTGATCAAACCACGACCGCTCGCTTTCTGAGGCCTCAATCAGCTATTTATCCAACCCTAATCTAATCTAGAATGTATCTAGTAATGATAGTGATAACAATAATGATGATATCATCATCATCGTTACCACATGCAAATGTAAAAGTATTATGCATCCTGTTTTCAACCCAGAAATGACATGGCAACTGCATTGTTTTCACATCCTGCTTGGACGAGCTCGAAAGATCGGCTGACCGAAACAACACTCAAAAGCATCCACCACTCACTTCGGGGGACTGGGGTGGAACATCTGGTGGTGGAAGAAGAGTTTCCTCCTAAGGGAGAGGTTGTTGAGTCCTTCTGCTTCCTCGTCCTCGCACTGGGTGGGTTTTGAACCGGAGTTCAACTCGTTCAGTTTGGACTCGCTCAGACAGAATCGACCTCCTGGATGGAGAAAAAGATGGTCTCACGTGTCGGGTTATTTGTTGGTCGACCCTGACGAGTCATTTTATCATAAATGTAAGTGGCATCAGAGGCGATTTTTTTTAACCATTTACATAGCGCTCCTTCCCAAGGGCACTTGTGGCAGTGCAGGCTGGGTTTCAAACACAACACATTACGACTGTTGCCATTACTGCCAAACGCAGGAATGTAACCCATTCGGCCAGCCTGCATGCCGACTATAAATGTAATTATCATAACATATCATTAATTATTATTATTAGTAGTATTATTTATTAATATCAATTTGTCATCAACTAATTAAAAACATTTCCAAAAATTTAAGTGGCTTCTTAATTGGTCAGCTAATCGACTGCATCGAATTATTGGTGCAGAACTACGAATCAAATGTTAACCCAAACAAAAACGTCACATCAACGAGCAAACATACAAATGCATGAATGAATGAATTCAAATAGTGATTGATTAATCGAGCATTGAAATGAATTTCATTTATTTTGAATCGAACGAGCGAACAACGAATGAGACCGACCTGCGAAGGCATCAAAATCAAAGTTTGGAGGGATGCTGATCATTGTCTGTGTGCCGACTGAAACAACAATAACAACAAAACTGATGAAACATCATCACAATAGCAACATCCTCATCATCATCATCATCATCACAGCCACTGATTACTTAATTGACTCACACTACTCATAACAATGCAATCACTGCTGATGACGACATTGATGTTGTTTAAAAACCTACAATTAATCATCATCATCATCACAGCTCCAAGTATCATCATCAAAACCACATTTGCAAACCTCCTGTATCAACTGCCTGCAAGTCCGATGTTGTTGTTGTTGTACTCTTGTCGGCCAAAGGGCTCTGAAACAACAACCTGTTTTTGCTCGACGACCCTGAATTTGATGTTGTCGGTCAAACGTTATTTTTGCTTGTTAATTATAACAATAGTTAAATTAAAAATTAATTAATAATGTCAATATTTTTTTATTTATCTTAATAACACTTATTTGTTTTATTCAATAATTTTGAGAACATAAGTGCAATTGGTGACCTCTTCGACCTCAGGTCAACAACGTTAAAGTAAGGAATGCCATGGAAACACTAAACGCATCGTAACAAGTCCACAGACATTTTTATTTGTTGTTATTAACTTAACTAGTTGCAATCTATAATAATAATAATAATAACAATTATTTATTCTTAAACTATAACATAATTACAGTAACATAACATCAATAACAAATGAGTTGACATGCAAAATAACAAATCAACCTTTAGTGGATTGACCCTTCTTGGCACTGTTGGACCAGGGCGACGGGGCAATGACCTGAGATGAAAAGTACTCATCGATGGCTCTTTGGGCGACCTCTTCAAATTCTGCGTTGTGTCTGCAATGAAGAATTTCAATGTAATATTCTGATTGACACTGCTCCAAATTATTATTAATATTGCAGTTAATTTTATAACGTAATACAATTTAATGAAGAGTGAGTAATTTAGAGTTTATGCATTTCAATTATCAAAACTGTGATTAATTCTTTAAAAAATAAGTGGTAATATTATGATTAATAATTAAA
This sequence comes from Hirudo medicinalis, assembly GCA_011800805.1. NCBI lineage: Eukaryota > Metazoa > Annelida > Clitellata > Hirudinida > Hirudinidae > Hirudo > Hirudo medicinalis. The sequence goes on from MPNW01000274.1 coordinate 133,642, forward strand.
CTACGCAAATAATCGTTAAAAGAAAATCTGAAGCTCACTCTGTAGGCATGAGCGAGTCCATGGCAGACGACTCGTCGATGTCGGTCGGCCGAAGGATTGCAATGTCGTCGATGGACCACTGAAACTTTGGTGTCTGAAATGGGATGACATTTGGTTAACAAACTGTTAAAATCAAATTGTTCCTTTAATGTACATGCAGTGGACATTATTATCATTGTTACTTGCGACGTATTTTGTATTGAAAGTATTGGAATATCATGTAAAAATTAATAGATTTTAAGCAAATTTTGTATTTAAGCAACGTTTGTAAGGTGATAATTGGTGCTACATTTATAACAACAATTACATTTAGAAATATAAATCGATATTATTAATAAGCTATTATTATTATCTTTTAACAAATAAACAAATATAAACACGGAAGTTTAAATTTACAAAAAAACAGCAACACTATTAAGTAGCAACTCTCGACTAAGCACGATTCAATCTGACAGTGACACGATCTGACAGGATCCGAGCTTCCAACCTTTTTGTCCGGAGTGGGGACCCTGAAGACGTTAGGACTGAACACGTGCTTGCTGAGGGAGTCGAGGACGCCCGTCTCGAAGGGATTGTGAGTCACGCAAGACCGTTGCTATGGAAACAAATACAATGCTCAATTTGCTTCATTTTAACAATTTAGCAATTTCCAAATACTACATGTGTGAGAATTAGTGCACGATACAATTTAGATGCATTTTTCATGAAATCTGTGGAAAATGTCCATAGACCGATGATCGCTGCATCAAAAGGGATTGTTAAATTGCATGAGAAGCAGGCATTTCTTGGCAATAACAAAACTTTGCATTAAGAATTTCAACTCAGCTGCAATCAAATATTGAATAAATTTACAAATTCACATGCCTTTAAAAAATAAAAATATAAGAAGACTGCAATCAATATCTCAAAATACCAAAGTGCTTCTGTTGGGAGTGATGTTCTTCAGTCTCAGCCAAGAGGTGGCTGGGGTGGACTTGAACCTCGGACTACTGATCATACTCGGTGGTGTAAACGGCCCAGTCACCACCCCGTTCTGGTTCTGAGAAAGCTTCACCACCATCAGGTTAGAATTGTTAGACCTGGGCTCGGATTTATTGGACCTCAAGGGGGTCGTGTTAGGACCGTGCTGATGATCACTGGCTTGTTTTGACCTGCATGCGTTGCCCAAATTGTTTTGGGTTTTCTCCGAACTTGGGGTTAAATTCATTATAAACAGTTAACAATTAACCGATTATCACAGAAGTTCAGTTCCTGTACAATTTTTAGTAATAAATAATTTATAAATTGCTATTAACAGGAAACTCTAAAAGGTTTAAACACGCCCTAAGAACATAATACGTGTCCCGATGAACTATTCGCTTGAGTCCCTATCGGCCAAGTTAGGTTACGATAACAGTTTAAAGTTCCCACACAACGGAAGATGTTAGCGCGCTTGAAAATTGTTTTAAAAATACTTTAAGACTTAAAAATTACTAATTAGTTTATTAAAAGTAATAACTTTGCTCATTTGGATAGATTAAATTTAATATTATCATCCTTAAGAGTATCTGCTGGGAATTAGAATGGCATTCATTGACAAATATTTTAAAATTCTTAAAATTATTGTATTTAAAACGCTTAAATAAATTAATTTAGTATAAAGTAACCTAAAACCACTCTATTAAGGCCTCCAACTCTAAACATTACAAATGTTTTTTTCGATAAAAATATAGCTGTACCGAAATTGAAAAATTGATTTCGTTGGATAGCTTTGACATTGCGATCATGTGATGTGAAATGTCGTGACTGTCAGCTGGAAGATGCCGGGTTCAAAACGAGGGCCGGATCTTATATAAATATCCAGTTACGCATTGGATGCTGGTTAAGTCAGAACGAGCGTATACACGTGTAAATCATGGCTGTTGTTTCAAGAAAGTGAACCCAAAAGGTTTAAGTTCACCATGGTGACATGGCAGCCTTTGAAGCAAAATATCTTCTAAATATTTTCAAATTAACCTCAAACCTGATGCTTAATTAGATTATTATTAGATTATAGCTTAGAAAATAGATACTATTATTATGCATCCATTTTGTATCGGCTTGTGACCCTGCCTCAGAATGTACCACCGTCATCAAATGACTTCTGAGAATTATTAAAATAAATAAATTGGTCCTTATTTGCGACAGAAAGTCACAAGATATGGCGAACCATTTTTGCAAATTGCTCAGAACTGATCTCTAATATTGTCATGACACAAAAGACACTCCAAAAACAACTTGTTTAACTTTGGCCCTACAATATACATAATTATATACAAGGGTATCCAAGAGGGTATCATTTCAGTTTCCAAGGGGATTCATGACTCCAGCAACCATTTCACAAAAGTACTTTTTTCCTCCAGAATGTCAGAATGTTGAGATGTTCCCATTCATTCCATCCTCAACATGTCAATTTCAAGTTTTAATTTTAAAGTTTTTCAACAGTTTTATTTTGCAGACCTCCAGGACTTGAGTGACACGTGATGATCGCCATGTTGTACGTGTGACAGCGAGGAATGTCGTGCGGCATTTTGCCCGACATGGCACAATGAGATGTGACGTACGATTTGTCCGTGACATGGTAGTGCGACGACACTTCTCGAAGGTGCAGTAAACGACAAGAAAGATACAAGAATATCTAAAACGCGATGTTTTCAAATGAGTTTAGTTTGCTTGTCGAGTCAAACTTCGACATGTGCTCGGATTGTTTAAAAGTTCGTATTTGCTCGATCAAAATATTACAAGGATAATTATTAATAGCAGGATAATTATTATACAAGGATAATTATTAATAGCAGGATAATTATTATACGGGGATAATTATGCACAATCAATGCTCCAGTTATTTATTACAAATTGTCACATTGCAGTAATTTGAAAAATAATATGGAAATTGTGAATTATCAACAATTTTTGGTGTCAACCGTCATCAATCATCATCGACAACCGTTGCAAGTGAAACAAAAGAAGATGACACAAAACACATCCAAACACGTCGTGTCGTCAGAATGTTATCAGAAAGTCACTGGTTCAATGAAAACATAACATCAGGATTAATTGAAAAATACACGAGAAATGGATTTAATGGATGCTCGTAAGAACGGTCGGTGATGATGACCTCGAGCTGTTAACAATGTCAGTTAGTTAGCAGTGCCAGTGTTATCATCGTTCGTCGTGTTGTTGATGAATGACGACGATTGCAATGATGATGACGATAATGGTGATGATAATGATGATGATGAACTTGGTCACATCCTTCATGCACAAACTTTCCAAAAAATTGTTGAAATGCACAAAATTTAAACCTACTGGAATGAGATTTAAATGCACAGAAAGCAAGAAACACGAGCACGAGCTATGATGTTGATGATGATGACCTTTGATGATCACTCTGATTGGTCAGTTTTAATCATTAAATAAGTTAAATTACTTTGCTCCAATCCAGAAATTTATTTCAAACAAAAAGTCTTCCACGAGAATGCACCCGGACATCGCATGCGCATTCATCGCGATGCCCCTGCTTTCGACCAATCACAGAGAGGGCGAGTAAGACCGACGGAATCAGAAGAGCTAAGGAGAAAGAACTGCGGACAATGAAGAAGGTCTTGGGTCGTAGTTCAAAGTTCAGATGGCTTCCTGCCCTTCTTCGTCCACGTAGCTCTCGACCTCTTCGTCATCCCCGATGACCCCCCTGTTTATGAACCTCGTCATTCCAGCCCTCCGGTTCTGGAAAGTCCCGGATAAAGTCAATTCAGAGGAGGAGGAAGCAGCAGGCTCAACGCTACTGAAAAGTCATGAAGTTTAAAATTGAAGTGTTGATTTGAGAATGCAATGAATAATTATTACTTCAATTTTATTATTGAGTAAGGCTGAGGACTTTAACTTAACAAGCCATTTATCATCATCGTCGTCGTCGTCGTGATCGTGATCGTCATCATCATCATCTTCATCATCACTCACCCCATCTCTGAAGTCAGAGATCTGTTGAGCAGGTCCTCTATCTGCCCAAATTCTTTCCTGTTGAGTTGCTTCGAGAGCATGGTGAACACCTTACTGGCGCCCAGGAGGACCTGACCCGACCTGGCTCCGGAGGGTTGTTTCGGGAGGGACTTGATGAGCATCGTGCTCGAGCACGAAGGACAAGCCTGCCCCTCTTTTTCTACGTCTGCAGATAGAGTGAAGAAAGAGGGAAGTTCTAATTAAATGTTGTTACTGTTGTTGTTGATGATGATGATGGTGATGATGATAATGATGGTGATGATGATGATGATGATGATGATGATGATGATGAAAAGAAATATAAAGAAGTTTGAAAAAAGAAATAAAAGGAAAGCAGCTTTGATGTGATGAACAACGTCGTGGACAACAGCAACAATCAACTAACCAGCCTTCCATCCTTTTTAAAAAATGTATATGGACAAAAATAAGATCACCACATCATCAACGTCATCGTTATCTTCATCACCATCAGCATCACCATAGCAAGATCAGTGTCATCACCATAGCATCACTGATATCATCACCAGAGCATCATCAAAATCAGCACCATAGCATCATCCATATCATCACCATATCATAATCGATATAATCCCCATAGTATTATAATCATCATAGCAAATTCCACATCATCAAACCATCATCAATACCATCATGATGATGACCATAGCATCATCATCATCGTCACCATAGCACCGTAGACATCATCATCATCGTCGTCGTCGTCGTCGTAGTCATCGTCATCATCATCATTAACATCATCATCTCACCAAGTGCCTTTAAGGTTCTCAGTTGAGGGTCTCTTGAGTGTGATGGTGACTCTGGCGGTGGTTCATTGTGGAAGACGTGTCCACACTTGAGGCACTCTACTTCTAGCTGCAATGATGATGATGATGATGATGATGACGATGACGATGACGACGACGACGACGACGACGACGATGATGATTCAAACGAGCTAATTGATAGTCTCGACACGTCTCATAAATATTATATTGATATAAATCTGTCATCAATTACAATAACATGTATCATATTATTAAATGAATATTTTAATTAATTGATTAATTATTACTACTTAATAATATGGTCATTATTGATAGTGTAACAAGTTTCAGTAATAATTCTTCTTGTCGTTAAAGACAATTCCGTCGTCACCTTTTCGTCTGACACTTCAACAAACTGCAGCAAAGCTTCAAAAAATTCCTGTTAATAAAAAAAAAAATGAATTATTAAATAAAGAAATAATGAATTATTAAATAAAGAAATAATGAATTATTAAATAAAGAAATAATGAAATAACAAATAAATAAAGAAATAATGAAATAAAAAATAATGAAATAACAAATAAATAAAAAAAATGATTCGAGAGAAATTCAAATAATTCAAAAGACTTCAAAGAAACTCGTCAAAATCTTTGAAAAGCCCAATCAAACAAATCAGCTATCGATCAATTGAAAACCAGCCATTCATCAATTCACCAACAAAAATTCACCAACAACAATTCACCATCATCAATTCACCACTAACAATTCATCTACCTCAAATTGGGGTTCTCCTCCCTCCACTACGAAGACCCTATGCCTCCTGCTCCTGTGGCTGGTGTCGAACTCGACCCTAACTTGCCTCTCCTGACCTTTGACCTTGTTAACCTTTTTTGTGCTTCTCAGGTCAAAGTGTTCCTTGATGTTCAGTGTTGGCAGGTTATTTCTGTGGGCGACAAAGAGCCAGTGGTCCCTGATGATGCAGGACAATTCGACCGGTGTCGAGGGGGTGCTCGAAGGGGCGACCTTCCTTGGCACGAAGACGTCGTATTTTCTCTCTTCAGGGGAAAAATCTGAATCGTGGGAAATAACGTGCACGTACGTCGTAAAGCCGATAAGTTGGACGAGGAAAAATTAAAAAGAAATTATTGAATGTTAATATAAGTAATACGAGTTATTATAAGTATGCAAGGCATGTCGCGCAATTAATCGCACGTCACTTAATAATTCATGTAATGAATTACATAATTACACGTCACGTAGCAAGCTCATGTAATGAATTACATAATTACACGTCACGTAGCAAGCTCATGTAATGAATTACATAATTACACGTCACGTAGCAAGCTCATGTAATGAATTACATAATTACATGTCACTTAATAAGTTCGGCTCGTAACCTCTCAGTAACAACTCCTGGTCCCCCAGAGCCATCCCGTAAAAGAAAGGACGTCCCAAACTCATGGCAGACGACTTCTCCACAACTTCTTCCTCCTCGGTGTCTTCGGAAAAGCTCAGAACCCTGGTCAAGGTGGAGCCGTCCCTTCCGTTCGGGTCTCCCGTGTTTGGGTCTCCCACATTCGACAGCACTTTTGCAGGGACCTGCTTGCGCCTCTTGAACCTCCAACCTGTCGTGAAGGAACGGTCGGGCGTTTGGAAGTTGTCCGGGTTGTCCACGGTGTACCTGGATTTGCTGAGGAGGCCGACCGAGTGATCGATCGACGGGGATCCGAAGGACTGCTCGGCATCGAAGTACGCCGTGGACTCGAGGGCGAAACTGTCGGCGCCGACCTTTGGAACGAACGACGGAAACTGTTTTCAATATTCTAAATATATGCATGATGTCTACAAATGTTTTTCTAAATATTAATGTTGATGTTTAAGAATTTGTCAGTTTTGTTTCTCAAGCACAAAAAGTTAATAGCATTAATAAATTGATTATCACATAACGATAATTTGTACATTGAATCACCCTAACCATGGTGGTGAACGTTTCTTCCGAGGCAACGGATCCCTTGCATTTGTCGTCGTCGTCTGCATCCTGAGTCAAACAACTCTCTCATGAGAACCACAACAAGAAGAGCATGAAGTCTAATAATTTGTGTGGCACCAACACGAACGAACTCAATAATCATAATTGCATTCCTTCAAAGGCATCAGATCATTTATAATAATAATAATATAATATAATATATTTATAATGTAATAACAACATAATAATGATAATGTAACATAACAACAGTTATAACGTAATTCGCAATGCTTTTATTTCCACGCTAGCATTGTGGTGCCGTGCAAAAATAAGAAAATGAATCAAAACAACTGCGAGCTTGGTTGGAAAAACTTCAAAATTCAGCATTCAGAAGATCTTAAAAATCTTAATCAAAGACAACAAATGAAATATCAGTATCAAAATCTACACAACAAAACATCAACAACAAGCACTCACAATAACAACAACAAGCACTAACAACGACAACGACAACAACAACAACAACAACAACAACAACAACAACAACAACAACAACAACAACAGAATAAGAACAACCGGTACTCACCACAACATCCCCTCCTGCATGACTTTCGGGGTTTGACCTTTCGATTACCGCCTCAACTTTTATTTGAACCACGCTCGGACCTTCGCTGGACGACTCCATTCGGTGCTCGGCCGAACTGAGTTCATCTTTTGGGGAACTTTGTTGTTGTTGCTGTTGTTGTTGTTGTTGTTGCTGTTTCTCTAGTTTGACAGGTCCTTGGTCCACTGATATTTTGAACGGTGATTGTGATGATTGCGATGTTGGAAGAAAATAATGACCAAGTTAAATTCAGTAATTATTTTATTGAAAAAATACTAAAATTATTGAATAATTATATTCGACAATTATTGATTGTCATTAAAAGTATAATTGATTCCTACATTCTTGCATCTTATTTCAGCAGGAGGAGGAGGCGGCTAAATCAGTCTCTCATGGCAAGTTACAAAGTGCAGACATCAACACATATTTAGTATCAACAACAACAGCAACAACATAAACATATACACATAAACACGTACACAAAAAACAACTCACCTTCCTCCCTAGCTAGTGGATCGCTTTTCACTCTCTCGAAGTCCTTCGACAAATCGTCGTCGGCAACGACCGAGGACTTTTTCGACGCGACGTTCCCGAACGCGTCGTCGTCTGCCACCTTGCGAGGAACGTTCGGCTTGAAATGTTCGTGGGTGGCCTGGAAGTGGTTAACTATGTCGTCGTGACTCATGCCGGTGTCGATCCTCTCGTGGAAGGAACTCGAGATGAGGAAGTCCTCGTCATCTGGATATTATTATTATTATTATTATTATTATTATTATTTTTATTATTATTATTGTCATTACCAATTTTGCACAACTCCAGTAGTCATAGTTGCATTAGTAAGTTGTAAATTTTGAAAGCCATCAGGCATGTAAGTATGTAATACTTAAGTATATGGCAATATTAGCAGTTAAAATAATATTATTTGTGAACATTACAATAATATTATGTCAACACTTGAAATAATTATATAACACCATAAAACCATAGACTCTAAGAGGAGGTCGGGTTGACCTTTCATACGGCACTTTTTCCCGAACTGGGTTTTGAACACGACACATGACGACTGTTGTCTTACTGTTGCATTCTGGAGGTCAACCCTTTGAACTATCTTGAACCATTCTTAAGATCGAGCAGATGGGCTCTAATAATGATGATGATGATGATGATGATAATAATAATAGTAATAATAACATTAATAATAGTAATAGTAATAATAATAATAATAATAATAATAACAACAACTCAATAAAGAATAATAATTATCACTCATGACAACCAAAAATAATTCTCAAAGGTGATTCGATGGAGGCACTTCTTTCTTTCAAGTTTTTGAAGGATGAAGGAGATCATGAAATTACTTGCTCGGGCAATTCCAACTGAAACACCAAATGATGAAGGTGCAGAGAAATTATGAAAATAATTACTATATATAATAACCATAACTATAACTATGACGATTATTACAATTAAGAGGTAATTACATCCCTCACTAGGTGACGACGATGTTAATTGCAAAAACATGAGGAAATCGACATAAGAATGAAAAGACAAAAAGATTAAAATAAAATCAGCCAATAAAATCACAAGTAGACCACACTGCTTGGGTTCATGACCCCATAAACTCAAAACCCCACAACCTCCCTGTCCACCTAACCCTGAAAGTTGGCCTGGTCAGGAATTTCCGATATGATTCTGGGCTTCCTCTTATTATTGGACGATCGAACGGGCCGGGCGTGGGCTTCCTGGCCGAGCACGGGGATCGGGTTCTCGGGCGAATCGAGCGTGGCGATGAACTGAAATAGAAAATGAGGAGACGATACGAGCTTAAGTGGTTGTTGCTGTTGATGCAAATAAACGTAATATAACATAAAATATAACATAAAAAATAACATAAAAAATAAACAACAACGTCTCACCAACTTCTTGTCTCCTTTTGTCAGTCGCCTCCCGTCCAAAACTATCTGAACATTCATTTTCAATTGATTCTAATCATTTTTTGCTAATTAATTTTTCTCTAGAATTTCTAAAACCATCACCACTACCACCACCATCACCATCATCACAATCACCGTCACCACCACCACCATCATCATCATCATCATCATCATCATCACAATCACCACCACCACCACCATCACCGCTACTATCATCATCACCACCGCCAGCATCGTCATCAACCAACATAATCAATGACAGCCGGATGGAGCTTCATGACGACCGATGACTTGTAATTCTTCTCCAAGCACAGTGGATTCCCAGTGATGTCCAACTGCAATTAAATTCAAAATAAAGTAAATTAGTGAATAATGAAAATAATAATTATTAATAATTAGCATATTATTACGAGCACAAAACATAAAATATTTCGCACGTCATTACAACATGATCGGATCATGGCCGCAGGAATTCTCCGAGTGCGAGGTTTATTGGCGACAAACACAAAAAAAAGCATTTTGTGTTGGACATTTTATTAATTAAATAAGTCATTAATAATAAACTATCAGCAACCAGCATTATCCACACCATCATCATCATCATCATTATCTTCACCATCATCATCATCGCCATCATCACAACCACCACCACTACCATCATCACCGCCATTATCATCATCATCAGCAGCAGCAGCAGCAGCAGCATCATCATCACCACCACCACTACCATCATCATCATCACCACCACCACTACCATCATCATCATAACCTTATCAAGCCTCTTCAATGACTTGAGTTGTCTCAGTTGGTCAGGAAACATGATGAGGTTGTAGGACACGTCCAACTCCCTCAACGACGCAAGACCTTCTAGGCCTGGTGATGACGACGACGACGATCGTGATGATGATTAAATGATTAGATGATGATATCGGTGATGGCGTGGATGATGGTGATGATAATGAAGATGATGGTGGCTGACCTTCAAGAGACTGCAGCAGATTGTAGGAGACGGACAGCTGGACGAGACTGGACATGTTTGGAGAGATGAAGTTGGAAAGAGAGGTGACACTGTTGTAGTTCATCAAGAGGCTCTCCAGTCTTTGGAGTGCCTAGAGTACATGGAATGTTGTAAGTGTAATGTAATAACAACAATTTAATAATAATAATAATAAAAATAATAATAATTTAATTTAATAACAATGACAGCAACAGCAGCAGCAGCTGCAGTAACAACATCATCAACAACAACAGCAACAACATCAACATCAACAACAGCAACAACAGCAACAACATCATCAACAACAGCAACAACATCAACAACAAACTAAGAACAAATACTTTTCGAAACAAATATTTGAAATAAATAATAATAATAATAATAATAATAATAATAATAATAATAACAACAAGAATAATAATAATATTAATAACAATAATAATAATAATAATAATAATAATAATAATTGATAATAATTGATAAGTCTCGAGCGGGTGGTCGTGCGGCTGTTTTTTCGCGAGTTGTTCTTTTCAGCGATATTTGTCGTACATTTCAGTGGAGCTCCTTAACTCNAGAGAATCAACGTGTCTCTAACCAGATATTTCCAAGATATGACTGCTGCGCAGATAAGGAGAATTCGAAATAAGCCGGGATACAAACGTCTCCTCAGTAATCTTCTTCTGAGACCTTTAATCGTTGAGGAATGGGTTTTTCCAGATGGTGCCTAATGAGTGTCGTGATTCAAGCACTCCAGGACACTTACAGGATCTGGAGAGCCCACAGGTGCGGCAGAAAAAAAGAAAGGAGGAACTTAAATTTGGAACGTCAGATCTCACGAGATTGACGATTGTTATTCACTCCCGGATTGCCTTGCTGACCCTCGCTTCTTCTTTGTTATATGTCCGAGGGTGATCTCGGGCCCTGGACGCGGACATTAAAATTCGATGAGGATTTTCTCTTACAATTTCGAGTCGATTTTTTGTGCATTGATTGTTTTTGAAAGGCTGAGAAAATAAAAAAACAACAACAATAATAATAATATTAATAACAACAATAATAATAATAATTGATACTTGGTTTGGCAGTAAATAATACTAAATAATAATGATAAAGAAAAACACAAAAACAATAATAAAACAACAATAAGAATAGAAAATATAATAACAACAAATAATAATATTGCGCAGAAAAACTAACGCCCAGAGTGATGTCGGCAGATCCGATGGCGTTGTAGGAAAGGTCGAGGACTTCCAGGTTGCTTGCCAGAGACTGGAATCAATGAACTGGTTAGTCAACACTTAAATGAATTAATTATGATAATGTGATGACATCATCATCCAATTAAAACTGAGTGTTAATTGGCTGTTAGTCATAAAAATGGCAACCACAACTCAGAGTCATCATTGGATTGAAGTGATGTGATAATTAGTAATGTAATAAATAAATATATACTGTGTAATAATAATAAATAAATAATTAATAAGTAATAATAAAATGAATAATAATTATATAAGACATATAATTAATAATATTAACAGCAGTAATAATCAACTGACGATGGACTGATCGATGTTGTTGATCTTGTTGTTCCGCAGTTTGAGTATTTTCAAGTTGTTCCAGTTGGGATTCGAGTCGTTTTTCTTCAGGGACCTTCTGGATTTCGTCCTCTTCAACTCGACAATACCAACTAAAAGGTCAGAGAGGTCAGGAGACAAGTTGTTAAGTATGTCACGTTACTGTAATATGTAATAATGATGATGATGATGATAATAATAAGAAGAAGAACAACAACAACGACAACAACAATAATAATAATAGTTAATTAATGCATACGCAAAGCATTAGAGGTGACTCGAAACAACCATATCAATAATCTAGTTACTGTCCTAAGTTAACCTGCTCAAATCAGCCACTCGAACAGCTCCCCAACGTACCCACCTCGATGGACGGCACTCGAGATCTGTTGAAAACGACGGACTCGAGGTCCCTGCAGAGTACATTGAGCCCCCTGAACTCGGTGCACGGGATGCCCTTTATCTCCAGGGTCCTCAGTCCCGTGAGGTCCCCGAGGTCGATGCAATTCTTGGAGTCGAAGTCTGCTCCCTCTCCGGGCACCAGCTGTCGGAAAGGTCGGAAGGAAAATAAAGCTTTGCACTGACTAATTGACATTGTTACCTCTTCTCAGAACTCGTAAGAGATTTTTTTAAAATTTTTGCTCACAACTTTTTTTTTTTATTGTTATTAACATTTTATGAATGTGAATAAAAATAACGAGTTGTCGTTAATAAATAATTTTATTTTTTATACGATAATTAATAATAATAATAATAAACAATATATAATAACAGCAATATATAACAATATATTTATTTATTTATCTTGCAATATAATATATACAATAACAATATATATAATATATAATATATAGCACGCAGGTCGAACGAACGAATTGAGTTCGACCTGCATGCATCAGTAATGTCAACAATCATAATGTGTTGTGTTGGCAACCCAGACTGCACAGCCAGGTAACACCCTTGGAGAGGAGCACTATATAAATGCCAGATCGATTAGAAAGTGCCTTCACAACCAGTTCAGATTTGTCAGGCAGTCAAAAGATTGGATAAATACAACGTAATAACAATATTTAATAATAATATATAATGATAAAAATAATACTCGGTGAATAATAGTAATCGGTTAAATATGAGATAGACGTGTTCGCGTTGAGAAAGCATGCCGACATAACAAAGGGGCACCTTTGAATAGTACGGCAGCCCTTTTCAAAATCACACCCTCTAGACTGTAATTTAATAACCATCAATCTGGAATATCAGTCAGCTAATCAGTAACTTCCCACTGAGCCATGACTTCATTTTTAGGTTAAGCTTGCACCGATGCATTGTTGCAGTCTGCGTCAGCAAGCATATTCAGGTCAATGACACAAAGGAACCCAACTTTTCTAAGGACTCGTTCATTACTTCGAATGTTTGGCAGAGTCGAGTCACCATGAAGAAAATGCCCTATTTGAAGAACATTTTTATTTTCTCCCTCGTTTTAGCCAGTCTCACGTTGTTCTTGTCGATTCTGTTCGAGGAGAAGGTGATGGTGTTTGGTCACCTGATGTACGTTTATATCCAGAATGTGACTGCTAAAGCAAAGGTCGTCAAAATCACGTTCACGGAGGAAAGCGACACTTTCAGGGAGAGCCTCAACGTCTCGGACGACGGAGAAGCGGCCTACGAGATCGTCGACGACATCACCATCATACCGCACTCCGCCAAGGTCAAGGCAAAGAAGATTTTCAAGGACAAGCCACTGATCATTTGGGCAACAGAGTGGCACATGACTCCAATCAAAGATCTGGAGAACTTGCTCACACCTTTTGGAGTAAAATTTTTCAACTACAACCTCGACATTTGGAGATGTGCTTGGCAGGATTGCAAAGCCAAAGAAAAACTAAAGGTAGATTTGCATTTAGCCAAGCTTATGAGTGCCTTTCAATCTGGACTAATGTCCTTAACTGAAGGCAATAAATCACATGTTTATTATTACGAGTTCATCCGACATCCGATTGAAATGAATCCAAAACGGATTTTCATTAATTTAGAATTTTATTTGTTTACATTTTATTGAAGAGATGAATAATTTAAGAAACAAGGAGCTGAAACTCTAATAATATAAAGCATATATCTAAGAAACATATTTCATGCTAAGATGAATGAAATGTCGTCGATCAGGTACTGACGACCAACAACGTCCTCGAGGTTCCTCCCCCGATACCCCAGCAGTTCTACGAGGCTTACAAGGACGACCCCGACATGAAGACGGTGGATGTCGTGCTCTGCAGCTACCCTGCTTCGGTGTGCGAGATTTACATACCACTCAACAAGAGTGTTCTCGTTCTACCCACCACGAGGTACTGTGCATCGATGAAGGCATTTTCGACGTTTTATCACGATCATCGTTTCTGATGACAGCAAAGAGGTGTCGTTCTCGACTTTTCAAATCCGTGCATGTGTTCGAAACCGAACGAGCGTCGTGTATCGCTTGTATCGACAATGCCGTAATACTGTACGCTCCTAAGTCTAGCACGAATTTTTGCTGTAAGTGACAATTCAAATTCTTATTTGTAATATCAATTCCAACATTTCACAACTACAAGCAAAAATGAAATGAAATAAAATAATGAAATAAAATTGGAACCGAAACATTGAAACATTTATGAATCAAATTATAAAAAATAAACAACTTGAAGACGTAGTAAACAAGAGAGCAATACAAAAGAAGAGAGCAATCATTAGCTAACAATCTTGTTTTCCTGTCCCGAATAACTCGTGCGTAAAGAGACTATTTGTCCGACACCACGTGTGTGAAATCACTCTCAATAAATAATTGTTATCAAATATAATTTATCAGATTACAGCACGAACTTTACATTCTGTCTTTACATTTTGAAATAATAGCACAACAAAAGTCAATGTCGCTCGAGTCGCATAATCCGAATTCAAGGTTTCGATTCGTCGATCCAGGTACGAGGTGGGGAGGTACTCGGTCGAAAGGTGGAACAAGCTCAACGAGAATTTGAGGATTTTGGCTCAGAAGCCTTGGAACGTCTTCGGAGGGAACAACCTCTACGACGCCAGGTACATGGAGTATTACACCGGCATCGAGACCCAACACTTGCCCAGCGTGTGCGACTACACCGGTGCCGAGTACACCAACGAAATCGACGAGTACCTCGTGCTCAGGAGAAGAGACAGGGGGTTCAACAAAGTCTTCCTCGACACTTTCAGCAATGCGTCGCAAGTCGTGAGTTCTTTTGGAATTCCATTTTTTTTTTTAAGAAGAAGGAGCTCTCATTTACCGTAAATTACAAACATCAAACATTAGGGTCGGTCTTGAGGAAGCACGCGTTTCTGCCATTAGACCGACCCTGGTAATGAAAATCAAATTTACAGGCAGATTAAACAATTTGTGAAAAGCAGCAAAGCAATATTATACGGTGCCATGCAATGCATACAATTTATGGGATATTTTAAAGAGTATGTACAGAATATTGAAGGAAACAGAATAATTAAATTTCATTAAACGTCCGGATAATAAATTGAGCAGTGAATTATTATCAATATGAATAAATAAAAATTATGATCAATATGAATACATAAAAATTATTTTCAATATGAATAAATAAAAAGTGCAATCTGAATTTTTGAATTTGAAAGATGTCCAACTAATTATTTTCAACAAACATGAGGTGAGTTGAAGAAACATATTGTAAGAAAAATGTAATACGAACAACTCTATTTTGCAAAGTAATTACCTCTATTAGTAATTAGTACCTCTCGCTCGGGAGAAGAGACGGAAGGTTCGACAAATTCTTCCTCGACACTTTCAACGACGCATCGCGAGTCACGAGTTCTTTTGAAACTCCTCGGTGTAATTAAATTGAGAGCGGGTATGAAAAATTATGCACGCCGAAAATCTCCCATCGTTTTGCTAGGAGCTGATACGATATAATGAAGCCAAAGATGCAATTCATAGAAGGGAAATCTGTATGAGATCTTTTGTAGAAAAAAAGGCCTAATTAAAACAATTTTACATTAAATTAATAATCCAAAGTAAAATAATTTGACTGTTTTCAGAGGGGTGTAAAGATAAAAGTAAGCATGATCACCCATTACAACCACAGAGACCTCGCCAAATACAGGGGGATCATCCACGTGCCCTATCAAATCTCGGTGATGAGCATCTTCGAGCAATATCGCATGAACATTCCCATGTTCTTTCCATCTCCTGAACTTCTCGCCAGATGGCAGATCGACTACTACATCATGCCAGAAAGAACCTTCAACGGTGCCTTCTTCGGCCAGAGACCGAAGTCGTCCATCATTCCGCCCCATCCGTCTCAGGCCGACGTTCCCGATCCAAAAGACGAGTTCGACTATAACAGCACCCTCTACTGGATGCAGTTTGCCGACTTCTACCAGGTCATGCCTCACTGTTTCATATACGAGAGCGTCGAGCACCTCGTCGAGATTTTAAATTCCTTGGATCAGGCAACTCTTCAGAGAATCAGTTACAAGATCCGCGACTACAACTTCGAGTTCAAGAAGAAGATCTTAAAGAAGTGGAAAAGCATCTTACTGAATTATGCAAAAAATAAACATTAATGTCAACGAGTCGTCACTGTAAATCAGACCGTGGAATTTCAAAAAATCTACAATCAAATGAAATGTAGGAATTTTGTACAACGCCTTAGATCAAATTTATGTTTGTGAATTACTAGGCAACGACTGTTAAGGTACTTGCAAATGACGACAATTTGAACGAAAAAATCCAAAATTTGGTTTTAGGATAAATTTCACTCGACAAATGCTTTCAAATGTACATAAATCATCCGAACGATCCAATGAAGTGCAATTTTGCAAATGCAGTTTCAGAGTTGTCGACGGCACTTTGTCACGCGATGCTTGCGAAACCCGTCGCGATCGTGACAAAATGCAAAAGCCTAACTTCTTTAAAGATCGCGCGGTTGTCGTCGCCTTTAATTTATTAGTGATAAATAAAAGTGAAAAATTGAGTAGTGATAAATCAAATAGCGATTTTATTAACTTTCAACTAGCTTTTTCGAGCCGGCTTCACCAGTCAAACTACAGGTGCACGTTCGACCGGCCGCTCGTCATCGAAGAACCGGCCTGTCGGGACGGCGCTCCCGAAAGGGGTTCGAACCTGTGCTGACGTCGCGAGAGTCTTAGTCGTTAAACCGTACGGGAGCACAACACTCCTTGCTTTCATTGCCTCTCCAGTTTGAAGCTCGTACGTGCTCCAGGAAGAGGCAGAAGTTGAAAGTTGAAAGTAGGTCGACCTAAGAATGGCTCAGAGAATGAAGTGTGCAAATTTACAGTCGCTACCTTTCACTTTTTTTTAGGAGGAGCTTTTGGGACAGACAGACATACACTTTCTGTTTTATATTACAGATTGTCATCATAATTCTAATTGATATCATTATTATTAATCATTGTCATTGTCAATGATAACACTCTTCATTTTCATAAGAATCATTTATTAGAGCCATGTAAATTCTCTGTTCTCAGAAAGCATAATTACAGTTGTTGTGAGCATTATTCCTTTTCATGTTGTTTTATGTAATAGTGTTGTTGTTACTAATGATAATGTTTTTATCCTTGCAGTTGCACTCATTATCACCATCACCATCATCATTACAGTCATAGTCAAAGCTTAATGAGAAGGTTTAATTATTCTTGAAGAGTGAGTAAATGTATGGACTTATTGAGTGGTTAATGTAATAATAATAATAATAATAATAATAGTTAATTTATAATGCGCCATTTGCATAGCGTCAGAGGCGCCTTAATATGGCATTTATTGATGTAACATGACATCAATCAGACGACGTTTAAGTGAGATACTTAGAAATGATGAAAGTACGTAAAAAAAATGAACAAAGAACTGCTTCTACTGATATGTTTCACTTGACATATTTTGTAGCATAATGTATTTGACATACGACATGCAATCCGCCATTCAAAAACATTAAAGTCGCTCAACGGAGATTAAATTTTATCAATTCGAGAGACACCAGAGCCAAAACCATCATGCTTAAATTTTACAATTAAACGTAGATGCATTAACATAAATTGAAAAATGAACAAACCTTGAGATGTTTGATTGCAACTGCATAGTTAAGGAGACATCTGAGCTCATAGTAGAATTTTGATTGGTCAGCATTTGTTATATTTTCGGCATCGTACGGCTGGTCCTCGAAATCATAGAGTAGTTTGAGGCCAGTGAAAAGGCACAATACATGATCGAGAGAAAGACAAAGCAATGTTTCATCAATGGAATTTTGGAGCTTTTGATGAACATCTAATCAATAAAGTTAAATTGAAAATTTTTATTAGATTCATTTTATTATGTATTTTGAGTTTTACATTTTCAATATTTGAGGCTGTTTAGAAATGTATATTTTAATTTATGTATTACATCAAACATTCTGAGGATTTCAAAGACTGAATTCAACAAGACAACTCTATTATAACTTAAGCCAAAAATGTAAATAACTTATGAAACATAATTAATTTATTTTGCATTTGAGTACAATTAAGAAATTTTAAGTCATTAAACAGCTGATTCCAAACAAAATGCATTGACAACATGAAATAGCATTAGTGACTTCACATAAATAATGGAAATTTAGAAATTCAACTTAATTTTACCGTCAAAAAATCTTTTCAAAATTCTGAGTGATTCTACGAGACTAGGGTCCATCCTTGAAGTTCTTCTCGGCGGAGGCTATCACATGAATTTCTTCTGTTTACTAGGGTTCGTTTAAATGTCTTGTCCAATTATTATGCCTAAACGTTTTTAAAAAATGTTTATAGTATAAATTTCCACAAATTTTTAATTAAATATTTCAAGTTTATATTTTAACCAGAAAGTTTACGACCATGGATTTCCAGTGCCTGATTTTGACTCATTCACTGATTTTTCTGCTTAAGCTGTGTTTAAAATACTAATCGGGTTTTCTAAGTAACGTAAAACAGCTTAGAATTCGTTTTTTGGACCAACGTTATTTGCGATGTTACGTTTTTTGTTGTTGGAACAACATATTCAGCCTTTTCTCGTCTCCTTTTTAGTTGTCTGCTGAATTTGAATCTCGCTTCTTAAAAAGAACAAATAGTAATTTCTTCATATAAGAGCTTTTGAAAACTACTATCCATCAACTTGTTAATGATAAGTAACTTAATAACACAAAATAGTCATTTAAATAAATACAAAATTATAAACTCTGTTTCAGCTTTTCAATTCTTTATTGCTCGATTTGTACAACACAGCGCAAGTGAACTCATTCCAAAAATCTACAGATGCATACTAAATTTGATGATGTTCGAAATGCTAGCCATAAGTTTAACGTTTAAAGTGCGTACAAATTATCTGTTTAAAATTTGTGGATATTTAATGAAATGGTGAATGTCCTAAAATGGTGAAATTTTCATACCATAAAACCTAGGAACTCAGATGCAATGGGGAGAATCTTAGGTCGAGAGAAAGGAGACAACTGGAGGATAACAAGAGCAAAAATCAACTTTTTTGAGGTATTAGAAAAACAGTTGTTAGAGTCCCTTCAATTCAGCTGACAAATTCTTAGTAGCTCAATTTTACAAACAAAGAACAAAAAGAGAAATAGAACCGAACTTGTTTCAATACAAATGGTTTAGAAAAACCAAATTGAATAAGCTGAAAGAGAGGAGAGGTATGAGTATGATTTTGGTGGAAAATAATCACTGGTTGAGGTGAAATTGTGAGCAATTCTTTTAGGTTAGTCGATGAGAAAACAAAAGGGTACCGATGGCCGTGAAACAAACAACAATAACAACAGTAATACAACAAAAGTAAGAACAACTAAGCAAAATAATTTCATGCAGATTGTCTTAGTACTGAAGTAACAGTAAAGATTTACGAAGTTCAGCTGATAAGTTGAGTTTCTTGTTAACCAAATGCACTTTGAACCAGTTGAGAAATCTTACAAACAAAGGAAAGAAGCTAAAAGAAATTGTCCTTTTCTACCTGTGCATTGCCCTGCTGTAGAACACATAATATTGCAAGACACATTGGATATTAAGGCAGTCCGTCAATTAATCTCATTTGTAATGGGTTTGATCAAAATTGTGAGACCATCTCTGTGAACAACTTCATGTTGAGAGGTTGAGTTCTGAAAAATTTCTAATTTGATGAGGGACTTGTTATCGAATGGAGTTGCGTGCTCGTCTGCCAGCTTTAAGCCTGCGATGGTTTCCATTGGAGAGAAATGGGTGAAAAAAACTTCACATCTGAATATTATTATTAAGCTATGAATTTGAAAATGTAGACATGATTTCAGTTTTAAATTACTGGTATTTAACCATTCACAAGTCAACTTTAAGATTACTTATTTTGATAATTGCAAATTGCATGAATTTCAAATTACCATTTCCTCCTGAATGAAGAATGGCTTAGTCATCTCAAAAAACAAATTTACCTTGTAGCCTGTTTTATAATCAACTCCTCCTCTGCATACAGAAAGAGCAGACCTTCAGCCATTGCCTTGAGAAGATCTTGTAAGATGCTGCTTCCTTTTTCATCAATAGTGATCTAAATGCACTCATTAATATTCAAAAAAATTATCATCAATGATTACCAATCAGCAATCAATTATTATGAGTCATCAATTGACTGACTATTTTGTCCACTGTCATGTCTTGATCTTCCCTGTAGAGATGGCAGGATGATTTCAGGAGCACCCTTTCATTTTTGCAGAAGGAATCTTTCAAAATTGTCTGTCCCTTGAATTGCACTTCTATCGAGATTCCTTTTGGAAAGGGAAATCTTTTAAAGTTATGTACTGCATTTCTTTTTGTTTAAAAAAATTAAAAATCAAGAAATTTGGATTGGTTCAGGACGATGCTCAGAAAATGAATGAAATATTAGAAACATTGCATTCATTCTCATAAACCTTAGCTTCAACGACCCCTACCTGAGTTCGGTCCTTTTGCACAAGGTTGCTTACAAATGTTATAAATTCTGACCTATGATGTTATAGGGACCACTGGATCCAATATCCAGATTGCCTTCTGATGGTGTGAATAGGCAAACTCCTACTGACTCATCTTCATTCATATCACTGCCTGGTGCCAAAAATAAAAATACATGAAGTTGTTGCATTGATACTCTGCATGGTATAATTCTTCAGGAAGTAATTTCAAAGAAGGTTTCGTATCTTAATTAATACAAATATCAAGAAGTATATTATTATATTGTTTAAATGCTTTCGATTCACATTAAGCTGTAGTTTTGCACTCTGGGCAAAGTGATATCCACTCATCTCATTATCCAGTCACTGGCCTTTCATGATTTGTTAAAATGATTGATAATTATCGACTGACTTAGTTCAACAGTTGAATCAGCATGTGGCTGGTCAGCTTCCAATAATTCTTCTGAATCTTCAAAATCTGAGTCATCAATAAATAATAGAATTACTTCAAAATGTTTCAAATTACTTCAATCCAATACAAAATGTTTGAATTAGTTTTATAATACAAAAATATTTATAAACAATTGTTTTTTTGTCTTGTGCAGCTGGCTAGTACCAATTATCCACAAAATCTTGTAAGTCCACATAAAGATCATTAAGTCTAGACTTACGTGCCAAGGCACATCTGGCACTGCGCACACATTTGCATTCAAATGAACAATTATTATTACTAACTGATTAAATGACTTTTGGCTACATATCCTCGAATAATTAAATGAAAATAATAAATATTTAAATTAATGGTGTCATTTAATTAAGTTCTATCTTTAATGCATTTTGTGACATTTTTGTTAGCACTTTATCTTGATAATAGGCCTTCATATTTTCTTTTGTTTCTATATTTTGTTTATATCCTGTGAAATAAAACATGAAATAAAAATAAATACTCACTGATATGGTGCACCACTGTTGGAATGTTCTGAAAATTTATGGCAAACGAAGCATGAAACTGCACTCGAAACGAGCACAGAATGGTGGACTTATGTTCAGCTACTCATCTTAAATTGTGCAATCTCTCGTAACTCGCAATTAGTCGATTACACAGAGACAGTAACGGACGACTATCGCTTTATTCGCCAAGCATCAGCGCCACCTAACCCCCGAGCGAGAGCGGAACGAACTAAAGGAAGTTGCCGCTCCTCGCTCCCATACGGCGTAGATAGTTTGGCGTGCATGTCGACCACAACGCTAAATGAAATACTGAAGAGACAGATAACATGATATGCATTTTGATGAAGTGGTGGAAAATAAGTCACCGATTTAAACAGGTACGTATTTAATTAAGATTACATCAGGCAATACCGACCTCAAATTGATTGAAATAATTTACAGAATGCGAAGACTGCCTGAAAGCTGGCCCTCCGACCGTCAGCTCTTTTCTCTTCTCTGTAAGGAAAACAATTTTACTTACTGGCTTTATGGCCGGCTATTAATGACTTTGATAAATTGTAAAATCACAGTAAGTCATTTGTAGCATAGCAATGGCAACAACAACAATACCAACATTAAAACATTAATAATAATAATCATTATAATAATAATAATAATAATAATAATAATAATAATAATATAGTAAAATAGTAATAGCATTGGAAACCCCTTTTGCTTAATATTTATTTCAAAGTGTTGAGCCAACTAATAAGGAATTTAAAACATTTTAAAAATAGAGAAAACTACTTTTTGTCTTCAGTTGTGTGAACCTGTAGGCTCTGAAAGGCTCGTCACCTTCCGTAATGTTCATTCCTTTTTCCTCGACGATTCCCTCTGCCTTGTGAAGGGCGCATCTCAATCTGGTCTTCCATTTGGCATAGTCTTCTGGGTCACTTTTCTTACCAGTGTGGACTGCCCATGCCTGAGTTGGATGGTTTGAGTAATAAATAAATTAATATTAATAATAGTAATAAGTATAATTGTGTATCATCTCAAATGCAAGCATTAGTCATGCTTAATTATAAGTGCTTTAAAGTTGTTAATTTAAAGTTGTTAATTTAAAGTTGTTAATTTAAAGTTGTTAATTTAAAGTTGTTAATTTAAAGTTGTTAATTTAAGCACTAATTAAGAGTGGTGAGATCTCGGCTGATATTGTTTAAATCTCAGAATTTTTACATATTTGAGCCTAAGTCCAAATCATCTCAGTCATGCAACGGACTTTAATCAAATAAATAAATAAATAAATACATATTTGAGCCCTGGCTAGAGAATCATCAGAAATTTGCTTATTCAATTAATTAAATTATTAAATTATTAAACATAAACTTCAATTTAAGATTTACAACGACTTTGGTCAAAATTATATTTTAAAATTTTAACATTCACCACGGTGAGGTTATTTCACCGCCAAAATAGATGACCTTGAAAATCAGTCCATTGTCTTCCGACCAATCCTGCTTGCCCCTATGCTTCCAAGGGATCTTGAAAATGAGCTTTCCTTTGTCCACCCATGTCAAGCCTGGAATCTGTCCCGAATTCAGCATCTTCATCAACCAGTCCCTCAATATTTCTTTTTTTTGTGGCTGATTGCATTCTTACAATGATAAAATAAATGACAAATTGGTTGTAAATTTAGTAATGAATTTTTTAACATATAGTTATAAATAATTTATTGTATAAATATTCATTGGTAATAATTTATTCGCAATAAATATCTATTACCAATAAAAACTATTGGGTAATAAATTTTCAGGTTTTTGACCGAAAGAAGTCTAATGAATAAAGTTGTTCTTGCAGCATTTGCAAAAGTAAAATTATTCAAAGCATGACAACATTTTCGATTTTTGATGGTTTTTAGTTTCATTGTAGTTTGTAATCAATAAGTTACATAGTTTATAATCAATAAGTTAC
>MPNW01000274.1:157405-181202 GCA_011800805.1 Hirudo medicinalis
TAATCAATAAGTTACGTAGTTTGTAATAAAGTTACGTAATTCGTAAACTACTTATCACTGGCATTTGGCATAAAATGCAATTCTTAGTTTTTAAAACCAGCAGAACAATAGGAAAAGCGCCGATTAAATAAGAAAATCCGAATGTAACCAATGTACCTCTGTTAGAATGAAGCATATTATTCCAAACAATTCGACATAGAGACTGAACCCGATTCTTCTCAGGTGGCAGTTACGGAAATTCCTATGCTCATTTCGGTTGCTATTTCAGAGAGGCAGGATGCTATAAATAGCAGTAAACATGACATTCAACAACAATGGAAGTTACTGAAAAAGTTAGACAAAAACTTACAGTAAGCATTTGATTTGTTAAAAAGTACAAAGTTTGAATCTGCTCTGAAAATGTTCGTAAGTTTAAATCGAAGAGAACAAACTTGGCCATTCGACAGCTTCTGAAACCAAAGTATAGAATTTACATTATAATTAATATATATTAAATTAATATATATTAAATATATAAATGTATATCAATATATATATATTAACTATATATAACTATATATAACTTTAACTAAATACTTAGTTATTACGATACTTTGCCAATTATTTTGGTCACTATTATCGACTTTTAATACTTCTATAACTAACTCCAACTCAGTTAAAGATAAACAAATAGAGTAATATCTCAGACATCTGTATTGTCACGTGGATACTATGATTTCAGTGCCCTGCAGACTACATTAGCTCAACCAAATATCTATCTGAGATCAGTCTTTCAGCAAAGTTTTCAGTTGAGGAGTGTTGGTCCAGTTTGATGTCATGTCTGGAAGAGGGCATCAAACTGTGTGTTCCCTTCGTCTTTAGGAATCCCTCAAACTTAATAGAATTACATGCGAAACAATACTACAGAAAATACTTTACAAAATCAAACTTAAATACTGGCACGAGTGGGAATTTTATCCCGATCTTCAGAGAAAAACAAAATACTAAGTTTTCAGAGAAATGCAGCAATAAATTTGCCACAAATCGTGCAAAGAAAGAAAAACATCTTTAATGTTTTGATGTTATAATTATTGTTATTGTAATTAATCTTTATTATTACTGAATCGTCAACTAAGTCATATAATTTTTTAAATGTACATTCAATTCTTTTGTTTTGCTTCGTCGTCTTGGAGGATGCATGGATTAAAAAATTATTCAAGCAATAAAATTTAAGTGCAGGTATTTTTGGTTGAAGTTTTTAACCAATGTTAAGGAACATTATTATGTAACGTGATTATATAAAATCGCAACTAATTACATGATAATTACTTGCATCATCATTATTACAATTACATATGTTAAAATAATTTATTTGCAAAATGAAGACGTTAAACACGTCATTTAAATTATAATCATAATAAATAAATAATAATTATAATTACAATCAAAATAAATAAATTTAAATTATAATCCTAATAAATAAATTATGAAAATCAATAATTCACACACAGCCTTAGTAAGCCTGACATAAGACGAGATGAGGAATCACAATGAAAACATAAATCTTCTAAGCGCTATCGAGCGCAAATTACGCAATGATGATCTTGTAAGTCATTAATTGAATAATTAGCATAATGTCATTCATTAATAATAAATATTTATCAACTGACCATTGATAATATTTTCATAAATTAATTACTGTATTGCACTGGTTAATTAGTATTTATTTTATTGAAAGCAACAACCAAGCTTACAAATGCTTTATTCTTTATTCTTTCATAATGCATATGAATGTATATTTAACTCAATAATAATAACAAGTGAATAAGAGTAAGCATCAGGGGCGCTTGGCTTTATGTAGCGCGGACTCCCAGAGGCGCTTTGTGGTGGTGCAAGCTGGGTTGCGAACACGACTCGTAACGACTGTTGTTGCTTTTGCCGCTCGCAGGAACGCAAATCCTCTGAGTCAACTTTCACCTCAACTTGCGTTCGTCCTCGCTGAATTAAAATCAATATTTAATTATTTATTTATTTGTAATAAGTTTAAATTGTTTGTAAATATTTTAGTTATTTTAAAAATTGTAAAGGAAGTAATCAAGGATGCTATCACGTGTCTGCTGTCCCCCAGGGGTGTTAGGTTTTCTGGCAGTGACCTCTCGGACAGCGGACTTTTGGACGGTTTGTTGAACTACTTTTTGGTAGAAGATGTTGCGCTTGGAACTGATGATGAAGTTGAGTTGAGCAACGTAAGGCATTATTACGCCAAACTGTTTATCGAAGGTTGCTATGTCGGGGTAAGATATTTTGTTAATAATGACAATAATAACAATGATGACGACGATGATGATGGATGATGATGATGATGATGAATGAGGTGGTGGTAGTAGTGGTGGTGATGTCGATAATAATTACTTATTAATTAGTTTTAATATTGCATCATGTTGATGTTATTACTAATTGTAATAGCATTATGATTTACATTACTTTTTCATAGGATAATAATGGTTCAGAGAGGTTCTTCAAGCTGGTTGAATGTCTAAAGTCACGCTTGACTGAATTGCTAGAAGTAAGTGAATGCATATTTTGAATTTTATTTTTTTGGACATTTTGAATCAGCAGGATTCAGGTGCAAAACTAAAAATCAAATCAACTCAAAATAAAAGAAGAAAATCTAGTTTAATTAGAATATAATTTATTCCAATATTGCTTTAAAATACCATTTAAAAAATAATTTGTACCTTTACGTTCAGACAGCAGACGCCTGTAAAGACATCGACGATTTGGCGCGTCAACACAGGTTCAAAGTTCAACGCATTCACTTCTACAAAGACATTCTCGTCATGGTAAACACCGACGAGGGCACTGAGAGTTCAGAGGTCAAAGGAGACTTTTGTGTTCAGAACTCCCTATTAATGGATGAACTCATGAAGGTGGTCCAATTACTCTCAATTCTCAACAGTATCAGTGATTGCTGGCAAATCTTTGGCCTGGTGAGTCATGCTGAGAAATCATTTGTGTTTTCCATTGGTTTTGCATATTTTGAATAGTTAATACATTTTGATAATTGATGATAATAAATTTTGATAATTTATTAACTAATATATATATATATATATTAAATATTACATAATTTTTTTAAACTCACTTGCTTTTTTTTTTCAAGCAATAAAATTAGCATTAATTAACCTAGCATTCTCCACTTTCAGGACATAAAACCAGACGACGGCAGTAGGTTTGTGGTTCCTTTTTTCAAGGTCAAGGGTGGCAAAATGTCTTGCCCTCCAAAAAGGTCATACGAGCCACCCTGGTGGTTCGATAAAATAATCAAGCCCTGGTAATTGATTGAAGCTGTTTGATAATTACTAATTAATAATTTTGTAAATAAGTTATTAATTATAAACTGATGTTATTTGGTAACTCAAATTACACGTTGGCTTGTTACTGAACTGTTAATAAAATTATGATAATAATTGTGATGACAATTATGATAGAATTACTACCATAATTATTACAAATATGACAATAATAATGGCAATATTCAATTTTATTTGCAGTCCATTTATGATGGATTTTCATGGGAGGAAGGAATTATTCTACGTTACAACAAATAGCAAGCACGATTACTTGAGCATGCAAGACTCAGACCTTATACTCGTAAATACTCGTAATAATAATTATTATTATTAAAATATATAATATTATTACATATAATAATTAAATTATATTATTACAATTAATATATTTGTGAGGTTATTATTATTATAGTTATGTATTCTCCTTAACTTATTCATTTTTCAAACAGTTCAAGGCGCTCAGAGAAAATCCTCTAACTGCTGTCAGTTACATTACAGAATGGCAGCTTAAGTGGCAGTTTGAATTCGACAATGAGGTGACATTAATTGTTTAATCAATTGAATAATTAATATGACATTAATTGAACAGTATTAATTGAATAATTAACATGAGATTAATTAAATAGTATTAATTGAATAATTAATATGACATTAATTGAATGGTATCTTATCAATTGTTATTAACGTTATAATTTATTTTTTAATTCACTTGAATAGCGTTACTTTAAGCTATTAATATTTTGGCACATTGAATGATATTTAATTAACGTTATTATTACAACGTGGTTCGTTAAAGTTAATATTTACGCGAAGGACCTGCTAATTCGTTATACTCTATAATACTCTATTAATACGTAAGATAATAAATATTACAAAAATTCAACGCTATTAAAGATAATTAATAATAATTACACTAATTAATTTCCAAACAGTTGGGTACTGGAGAGGGACCCACAAAAGAATTCTTCAGTCTCCTTGGAAAAGACATCCAGTCATACGACAGGCACGTTTGGCTCGGTGATCCATTTAGAGATGAAGGTTGGATGTTAATAAGTACTTAAATTTCAAAAATATAAATATTATTTATAAAATTTATTATTCGCCAAAGCGTTATATGTCGCATTTTTAATATTGCAAGTCGTATTATTTTTATAATGTCACAATGATATTAATAACCTTAACAACCGAATGTAAATTTGTTCATAACGTTTACAATGTAATTTTACAATGATAATCACAATAACGTTCGTAATTGTAATGATGTTACATGCATATTTAACAGAAACGGGTCAGACTTATGCTTATTCAAGCCAGGGCTTGTACCCGTCCCCCTTACCTTTCCCGAGTGATTCCGACTGCCAAAGCGGATTCTTCTTTACTGGAAAGTCCATCGCTAAGGCTATTCTTGACCGTCAACTGGTTAGATTTTTATTTATTCATTTAAACATTTTTTTAACTCAATCCCATTCTAATCATAGCGTTTATTAGCGATATTAATACTTACATAAACATTAATACTCTTTAATAGTAAAAATTTGAAATAGTGAAATGTATGAAACAATAGGAAGGAATTTTTTACTTTAGTTTGCCTCTCGCAAGAGTTTCATAATTTCATTCCCACAAGTTTTTGTGCAAATATTTGGAAATACATACATCATATTGTCTTTAGCTTCTTGCACTTGTGATAATGCAATATGTGAAGTGAATCTACAACTTTTATTATTAACCCATTTTAAACGTAATTGTAACTAATCACGGTAACAAATAATGTAACTTGTTAGTAAACCATTAATAAATGATATTTTTGATTTTTTCAATCATCAGTTGGACGTCAATTTCAATCAATTATTTTACAAGCAATTGGTCCGAAACAATCACGGCTGCGACCTGAAGGACCTTGAACTGATTGATCCTCGCTTGTCTAACTTCCTCCTCAAGCTTATGGACACAAAGATGATCATAGACAACATTAAATCCGATTTATTGGTAGTTATACTCAGTTACAATTTTAAAATCATAGCATTACCTAAATAGTAATTAAAATATATAATTTTTAATTATTTTAAGTAATATAGGATTTAATTATTTTCTAATTACAATATTACTTATTAATTTTAATAACTAGGCCAGAAATTAATTCTGGACCACCAGTTAAGAAATGCTTTAATCGATCACAAACGATTTCGATTAATTGGACTTTTAAATTATGGATTAATTTATCTGCCATGCTTCTTATTTCATCAATTAATCAGTAAATTATCAGTAAATCATCAATTACAATACTTGATTTAAATGCAAGACACCTGAAGAACGTCAAAACGCCTTGGAGAATGTAACAGTGGATGGATGCATCTTCAAAGACCTCAGCATCGACTTCACACTTCCAGGTTTTCCAGAAATTGAGATGATCCCTGGAGGATCAAAGATTCTTCTTGATCACTCCAACATAACCGAGTACATGTTTGTAAGTGGAACTTTTAAACTTTTGCTTTAACTGCCTGCAATATTTAAACGCCTTACAATGAAGACAAATAAGTAATTAAAAAAATTAAATAAGTATAACTCCGCATCAATAAATAAATTATTTTTATTATTGATTATTTATTGTAGCAAGTGTTGAGTCATTACACTGTCCAGGAGTCCCTGGTTAAGATGAGCCTCATAAAGTTGGGCTTCGAACAAGTTCTTCCACCGTCATCTTTGGAATTATTTTCCCCCGAGGAGGTAAATTTTGAATGAATTTATTTTAATTCGATCAATTATTGTAAATAATTAACCAGGATAAGTTACAAATTGCATAGAAAATTGTTTTAAATTAATTTGAAAATCTCAAAATGATTGTCAACTTTAACTC
This sequence comes from Hirudo medicinalis, assembly GCA_011800805.1. Classification (NCBI taxonomy): domain Eukaryota; kingdom Metazoa; phylum Annelida; class Clitellata; order Hirudinida; family Hirudinidae; genus Hirudo; species Hirudo medicinalis. The sequence continues at coordinate 163,592 of MPNW01000274.1, forward strand.
TTTTAACAACGTAAAAAAAGTCGCATATGAGTTATAATTATGACGTTGTAATTATTATTATTATATTATTAATATTACAGTATTATTATTATTATATTATTGTAATTATGATGATAAGACCATAATAACAATAGTAGTTACTGTAATATTCATAACCTCAATTATGTAATTTCATAATTACAGGTTGAACTTTTATTATGCGGCGAAAAAGGGACCCAGTGGACAGAAAATGTCCTCAGGGAAGCTCTCCTATTGGACGATTACACTCTCGATTCCCAGCCAATCAAGTTCTTGCTGAACTTGATGACGTCATTCGATGACGTGGAACGAAGAAACTTTTTAGAATTTGTCACTTCCAACAGGAAGATGCCAGTTGGAGGTAAGTCGAACATTTAGATTAATTTATGAAATTATACAAACTATGTAAATGTCACTATATTGACATTATTAGTGTCATTATTAACCTTTATCGGTTGTTGTAATTAACTCTCTGCCCATTTAAACCATTTTATCGCCAATAATATGACTTATCGCCATTAGTTTTTTAGCACAACATGTTGTTTAATGTGTGTAATGTTTGTAATAATGTCAACCAAAATTAATTAACTCATTCTTTTTGCAGGTTTTAGGTCGCTAAAACCACCCCTGACTATATGTTGCCTAAACATTGACAACCCTGACGATTGTCTTCCCTCTTCAGCAACCTGTTTCAATCGGTTGCACCTGCCTCCTTACTCCAACTTCCAAGTAGCAAAGATCAAAATAATGCAGGCAATAACCGATGGCAGGAGTTCCTTTCAGATTGTTTGAGTTTATCAGAGTTCTCAGTTATTGATGTTATTGTGACACCTAATCGTTATGTAAATATTTTTATTGAATAAATGTCGCATGTTTTTGTTGAGACCTGCTCTTGTTTCGTAAGCCTTTTGTTCGAATATCTGAGGGATTGCTGATTAAACTACTCATCTACTGACTTTCATTCGATCAGGCATTCAGTAGTTGACTCATTTGTCAAAGCATTATACCCATTTCCCGAAAGCAAATTATCGTGTACATTATCGTGTTTTTTCTCTCTTATTATTCAATCCCTTTGTTAATCTTTCGGCAAGAAATGTTTAACATAACATTAATTTATAGTGGTTTAAGTAGACTAATGTCTGTATGATAAACCATATTTAGACGTACAAATTTTGGCTTGTTAATGTAAATTCAAACTGAAGATCATTAATATTTATAAAATTGCACAACAATTTTTTTGAATTAAATATTTTTATTTTAAAAATTGGATCCATGATTGTTTACAGAAGCTCGATCGATGGTTGGATTTTACTTTCACTATGACTTGTCAAAAATGAAGCTAAGAATTCGCTACAACATCGAAAAACATTTAATTCAATTTGATGACGATGTTAAAACTATTAACGATTTGAGAAATGTCATTTCTGCCAAAGTTCGCAATTTACCGTTAGATTTTTTTTGATTAGCAATTTCACGTTAATGACATCTGACTAATATATTTTATATAAGATATTTATTTTACATTATATAATATGCAATATGTTATGTTCAAAAATTGCATGAGATATTGCATTGAAAATATGAATCTTTGTTTATTCAGAGCTGAGTATTTTCTGAGTTTGGATGGGGTCTCAACTATTGATGAAGGAGAAAGTGGACTCATCAGTGATATTGGCTTAGTGTCAGGAGACCTTGTGCATATTTTGCCTGTAGCACAATCCATCTCAAAAGTCATTCAATCTCACAGCTTGCAGTCAGTAAACAGAGAAAATGAGGAGTGAGGTTTTTTTTAAATCAAAAATTTGTTGCTGAGTTGATCTTTTCCCTTTAATTACAAATATGAATTAATTTTGTGGATTACTCCTTTTGCAATTTAAAGTTTTCCTTTATTTGAAGGAAAAAGCAGGAGTTTCCTGAGCTCTTTTCATCTCCGAGTGAAACCACCATGACTGGCAGAACAGTCCCTATGGATTTTGATGAAAATGATTTTGTCAAAAAAGACAATTCACAAGGTCTATTTTTTTTTTAAATTGCTTAATTTAGTATCAATTAGATGGCTATGTTGATGAATAATGAATGACTTGGTGATTGCTAAAGCTTAAGGCGTTTTGAAAATTCTTTGTTGCAGAATTAATGCATTAATTTATTAATTAGCGTATTTTTAACTCGATTAAAATGTCAACGACTCACAAATGTTGGTGAAATTGAAGAATGAACAAAGAAATAAATGAATTACTGCCTGTAAATGACAGCTTAGGAAAAACTTAAGGAATTCTGATTGAATTCTGAACTTTGAGTTGACGAATTGAATGTGTCTTGAAGTGATTCTACTCGATTTAAAAAATCAACAACTTATAAACTTCTAAATTCTCATTTAAAGGCTCTCTGGATACGAGCATTATAATGCTCGATAACGATGATGACCTGCTCTGTCAGTCTGTCGACCTTGTGACCTCCAGGTTCGTGGGGTCACCTCCGTCCCCACAGCTAAAGTTGGCCGTTTCAGTGCTTCATCTCATGACAGAGCTGGGGTTCAAATATGTTGACAAGAAAAGGGTGAGAATGAGTGATAACTGATGGCTTATCATTTGTTATCGTTTATTAACGTGACCTGTAATTTATTGGAATGCATTTGTTGAAGTTGTTATGAATAGTTTAACAAAAGTCAGTATTTAATAAAATAAATAATCAATAAGATTTTCTTTTGCTTGCAATCGTCGACAGGTCGAGGACGGAGACGAGGAGGAGGAGGAAGAGGACGTCGATGCGATAAGAATGAGCTTCTCGCATCCGAGCTTCGAACTCCTGACGTTCGAGACGTTCCTCGTCACCATGGCGAACAAGAGCATTCTCCATGGTGAAATTCCATTCGATTAAATGTTTCCAAATTCAGTGCTCCTAACCTTTGGCACGTTGAGGTGCAAATGATTGGTGCAATTTAATGGGTGATGATTGACGATTGACTAACGTTGGTTGGTTTTTTGAGAAATCCACACTGAAAAATATTAATTGGGTGATAATTTAATAATAATATTATTTATAATAGTAATAATAATAATAATGATAATAATTGATCGCGCAATCTTTTCAAGGTTTCTCGAAGGAAGGAGGCACAATTGTTCAGAAGGATTCCTTGAACTTTGACCTCAATCAACTCTTTGGCAAGGGTCATTGCCAAGATGATTATTTAATAATAATAATAATAATAATAATAATAATAATAATAATAATAATAATAATAATATGATATTAATCATGATAATTGTAATGGTATTTAACTAACGAGTCACTAATTGATAATTACCTAATTGTCTTCCATTAATATCTCCTTCACTAGTTGCTCCTTCTTGCAGACTTGACGAGGCCGGCGAAGAGAGACTTGTCGGGCATCCTCAGGAAACAGTTTCGAGATCAGATCGGCAACAAGATGATCCAGTCCGCCCTCAGAGGTGACTCGATGACTTTTGAATTAAGTTGTTTCAATTCGATGCGAGCATAATATTTATTCGAGTACTCTTGCTTGGGCAGATAATGATTAATAATAATAATAATGATGATGGTGATGATAATGATAGTAATGATAATGACATTGATTGGTGATTTAATTATTTGGTTTCTTCTCATTTTCAAAGCTCATGGATTCCGAGAGATGGCAGAACTGTCGAATCTTCCTTTTGAAGTTCAGGTGAGTGTGGAATGTGGAATGAGTGTCTTTGTTGTTGTTGTTTGTGAATTGTTTGTTATTTGTGCTCATTATTTGTTAAAAGTGGAAATGTTTTAAAACGACTGACCATTTAGTTAATCTTTGAATTTTAGCATTTGTTTGTTCATTCATCGTTGTTTGCAAAGATGAATGGATGGTGAATGAACGCTGTGAATGAATGATGTGAATGGATGGATGGATAAACATGTAACATGGATTTGAGGGTGTCTTATAAGGAGTTCTAGTTGGGGCTAAAGAATTTCAGGAATAAAATTTTTACTATATCAATAGAAGTCATGCATTTCAAAAAAGGAAAATCAGCACTATTATTATTGTTATTATTAATTATAATCTGTATTTTATGATATTAATGATTTGTAGTAGTTCATACAATTAAGACATGTTATTATTCTCTAATTCTTCCAGTTGAAAGTGCTCGGCCTTCTCCCAGTTTCGAGTCTGCTCCGACTTTCCGAGACCTCGAAATTCTGGAGGACCCTGTGCACGGAGGCGCTCGTCTGGAAAAAGAAGTACCTGGAGTTGATGAGCTCGGTGAAGCAACCAGGTGAGTTTCAATTCAAGGTGTGAATATATATATATATATGATATACTTTTGGTTTTTTGTCTAGATTATGTTTTTACATGGTATTACTTTTTCAATGCTATTTTTTAACACATTCTACTCAGGTTAGTTAACTAATTCTTAAGCTCGTTACTTACTTAAAGCTAATTTATTAATTAGACTTAATTTATTCACTGACAACTTTCTGAGCTCTCCATGGTTTGTTGGAATATAAATCTCCTTTCGATTTTTAAGCTGCAACTCCGTCCTCCTCTGAAAGCTGGTTTGAAGTAAGAGTCTTGACTTATGAAATCATTTCACACTTTTTAAAATTCGTTTATATTAATACGCATTAATTTGAGGAGACATTTGTAATTAACACATCATCTAGAATGTCATTCTAAGATCCTTGCATAATGTGGAGTAAGTCTGACATTGCTTTCATGACAGCTTTATAAAAGGCAGTACAAGATGCAGAAGGAAAGGTCAAAGTTCAGAGAGTTCATGTTTCCTCCACCCGAGCCACAGCCGTTCCACAATCACCCAATGCTTTTCCCTCCACCTCATGCACCCCTGTCGGGGGTGATCGGAGGTCAGTACGACATATGGCCAGGGGCAGGACATCCAGGTTGGAAAACATTGTTTGCACAAATTAATCAAATGTTGCCTTGTGTGAATGGTTATTATATTGTCTTATTTGTTTGGTTACTTTCATTATAGTTTGTTTCAAATCAATTTATTTCAGATTTTGATATATTCCAGCCAATTAGAGGACCCTTTATAGGAGGTGAGTGTCCATTTGTTCCTTGTGGCAATTTATTTTCACTAGATGAATCACCACATACTACTTGACCTCTGCACAGGTGGTGGAAATCCATTGCTGGGTCCTTCGAGAGGTGGAAGGGGCAGACGTCAGTTTCCTGGGTTTAATCCGCCCAGCTTTCCTGGCTGGTACTGACAAGGAATGGATAACAACAACTTGTTTGACACGCCAGCTGTCACATTGGCTAATTAACATCGATTACATAACTTTGGCTGCGACTTTGACTTAATATTTGAAATCCTCGCAATGTCTCGACCGACATGGAAACTTCGGCAAACATTTGGAATGTGTTGACACAGACTTTAAATTTGTTACCAAAGAACATGGATTCATGACTAATAAACTGCATCAATAAACAATTTTAGAACAAATTTATTATTTATATGAGCTTTTGACACATGACAGGAGGCATTTTCGGTAATCTGGTTGATAAGTAGCACGAAATAGGTTTACGGGGTTTACAGATGAGGGATATGTTACTTTTGTGAAAACCTGTTTAAGATTGTTGAATTCAATTGGACACAAAACTCTTTCAAGAATCAACTTTAACAATATGGTTCCTTTCGCTTCAAAGTGAAGTCATGAATGTGATGTTTGGGAATGTCATCGAGACATTTGAATAACAGTAGCAAGTAACATGCCCACGAAGTGTTCGAGAATAAACACGTCCGGGGATGTCGCACCAGTATCGCCTTCGGTATGACACTTTGTTGATAAAAACTTAATTTCTTTGAGGCGGAAAATCAAACAAAAACTCTGCGGAATCACCATGGACTTTGTACGTTTTGAAAGTAGCCAATATAAATAACAAACGCTGGAATCCATGGAATTTTGAGTAAAAGTGAATTTAAATATTTACTTTTTAAGTACTGCTCTGGCAACTGCCATCCGCAAATGACTATTAGAAGGTATGTAATACTTTCGAGTCAGAACTTAAAACAGCTGATTCAATCACTTGTCAAGAAACAGCTGTAACCTTTACCTTCAGAAGTATATGTTACCTTTTTACACATATAAATTAATTACCGATATCAGTAATATGCCAGCTTTCTGTGAAATTTTGCAATACGGAAAATTGATTTATTTTTTCGGTATTTCCTCGTCAATTAAATTAGGTTTCGTAAATTTATTTGGTGGCTGAATTTTGCGAAAACATCTTGCAATTTCTAATTAGCTCATAGAATCGATAGACACTTCAATGAGTTTGATAAGCACTTGTCGTGCACTTGTGCCAGTTTGAGATCAGATGATCGTCCTTGTAGTATATAATAACATACCTGTTCTAATCTTGGGACTGACATTATTATTTATTTACCAACTCACGTATCGTAATTGTTAGTAGCCTCGTATCGAAGCACAATAAAAGCTCAAAGTGATAATAATAAATATTTCAACAACAACCCTAATAACCTGTACATAGTTAGATGATAATAACGAGAAAACTGTTATTTTTTTTATTTGTCTATTCAAATCACCAGATATTTTATAACATCCAGACATATTGCCTGTCAATTCTCCAACACCCAGATGTCGATGCTGGTTAAATGTGCTGACTTTATTATTATTATTATTATTATTATTATTATTAATTATTAATTAATTATATTAATCATAAATTATTTCAGTAATTAATTCAGTCTTAATGATGTTTTCTTGCAAAGAAGACCAAAACATAGTCCAGGTTATGAAGTATATTTTTAATAAATAACAAATAACAACCTATAATAAATGTTGCAAACTCTCTCATCGGGTAAAAGCGGCCATGTCTAAGAAAATAATTACGTTCGTTCTACGGTCTCCTGTTAGTGGGATACAAACGACATCGCAAGAATTTTGAAAATCGAATCGTCTCGATTTGAAGTAGAATTGAAAATAAAATCGTTAAAAATACAACGAAGAATACACGACAAAACATTTAAAATCTTCGCTTAGTTTCGAACCACGGTAGTACGACCTCGTCCAGAAGGAAAACAACATTAGCAATCGCGTGAGAGGTTAGGTTTTAAAAGGTCATGCAGGCAGTTAAATATTCTTATTGATTATTTATTCGAGAAATACATTCAAATCCATCGGAAACGATACTTGCAACTCCGGAGTAAGTAAGTATTGCCATCGTGGGTAACGAACCTCGAACAAAAGGTCTTCTTGAGCAGAGGTCATTTGCACGTGTATCTCTTTTCGATTTTCTCGCAAGTTCTGCAATGGACAGTACAACACCAGACAAACCTGCAGTTACATCTCTCTAAAGACTTTACCACCTCGACACGATAGCCTCTGCCGCAGCACAAGGTCTCACAGCTCTCAGGACCTTCAGAATCTCGTTTACAGACGCGGCCTTTCGTACCGGTTATTCCCTTAACCAGGTCCTTTTTGCAGTAGTTGGGGGACTTCTCGACGTAGACGAGTTCGGTGTCAGAAATCGGTTCTCTGCGCCTCCGCTTTTCACGCCTCAGGAGAATGTTTTTTCCATCCGCTTCGGGAAGAGCTTTGCGGCTGCTGTCGAAGGTCGTCGAGATGTCAAAAGTCGGGATCTTCGGAGAGATTTCCACTGAACTTTCGTATTTCTTCTTCAACGTGTCACCGACCTCTCTGAAGTTTGGCAGTGCCCTCCAACAGGTTCTGACCCCGCAGGACCCCGAAACTCCGTGACATCTGCATTTCATCTTCATGAGGGAGAAGAGTACCTGGCATAGAATAATAATAATAATAATAATAACAACGATGATTTATTATAATGATTCTAGAATTGATTATTGTAAGTTACATTAGTTATTAGTGATATTAGGTTATTAAATCTATTAAGTCTATTAAATCATTGTTTGTTGTTTATTATAAAGTTAATTACTTAGTTTAAAATGAATTAGTGAGTTTGAGCGATTATTATGTATTGCGTAATACTAATAGGAACAAACAATTTGAAAATCAGTTCTCAAAGTATTTTTTAGTTTTTAGAATTGCTTTCCGACACCAAAATACAACATATCTAGTCAACCCCAGGATTTACCGAGGCGGAGGCCCCTGTGCAGTGTGGCGATGGAGGCCCAGCCTCTGCGCCGGCCTGTTCCCTCCCTTCCCTGACAAGCACAAAAATGTTTCTTTGGTTGTTGGAGGCATTTGTGACATGCCTAAATCCGCCTCGGGATCTGGTAGCCATTGTTCACTCTCAAGTTTTGTGCTATTTGCAAGAAGTGGATTTTCTAAATGAATCCTATTGAAATTCTATTTAGTAAAAAAAAAATAACAAAAAATAACAAACTTAAAAGCGCAAATACCTTTTTAAATACCTTTTTATGAACTCGCAGTCCTTACGCATAATAACTGCTTGCACAATGTAGCGGCATAATTATGATGTATCAACAACATTTATTCATTTAAGAATGCTTTTAATTATTTGCAAATTACAATTATTTGTTTATTATTATTATTATTGTTGTTGTTATTATTATTATTGTTATTATTATTGTTGTTATTATTATTATTATTATTATTATTATTGTTATTATTGTTATTATTATTATTATTATTATTGTTATTATTATTATTATTATTATTATTATTGTTATTATTGTTATTATTATTATTATTATTATTATTATTATTATTATTATTATTATTATTANATTATTATTATTATTATTATTGTTATTATTATTATTATTATTATTATTATTGTTATTATTGTTATTATTATTATTATTATTATTATTATTATTATTATTATTATTATTATTATTATTATGTCTTCAAATAGAATAGTTTAATGAATTGTTAGCAATAATAACAATTAGAGGAAACAAAATATTAAGCCAAGAAACATTGACGGCCAGTGAAATTATAATTTACGAGTTTATTTTGAATTTATGACATAATTCCAAATATTAATAATCTTTATAAATAAGCAAGTCCGAAAGCCTTTCTTTAAGGACTCAACTTTGAAGTCATTGAAGATTTTTTAGCATAACATGACACTGTCGTCTGCCGCGTTTTGACATTATTTCATTCCCGCCTTCAAACGTTCTTTTCAAAAATACGAGCATCAAAATTGATGTTGCACTGAACGATGCTATTTATTTCTGGAATTCACGTTTGCACCGAAGTCGGTTGTGACTCCTTCTTTGAGCTCATCTCACAGTTGAGTTGAGTCTTTTGACAGGTGATCGTCGAAATATTTTCATGCTGAGATTGTTTTTTTACTGAGATTTCGTCGACAATGTGATCGAAGGTTGAGGATTTGTAAAGCAGGCGGAGATGAACGAGTTTAAAAAATCAAGCAGTGATTGAAATCGATTCATGAGGCCATGCACTCCTCAATCTTCAATCCTACAATCCTATTATTTTGCGTCCTTAACTAACTATGCGTCTCTGTCAATTGAGCGTGAAATGTCCTCTCCTTTGGCCTACTTCGTGTTCACAGCACCATTTTAAATTTTACAGTCGTTAAGCCGCCATCATCGATGATGTTTGACGACGACGTCAACAATAAAGACGATGTGAATGATGTCTTTTAAATGCGACAACAACAACAACAACGCTCGTCAACAATTCGTACAAATTGATCTTAAAAATTCTTCACGAATGTTCGAAATGCTTTCAATCATCCTTGAAAAGAGCCGTTGACCAAAGCAGATCCTTATCTTGTTAAATTACTGGTCCCCGATCAATTCAAGCATTGTCTTTGGCCAGGACTCAGGGACTCAGAGACTTGGTAGACCGAGTCTAATTAACTGTCCGCTACGCTTGCCATTAGCCATTGTTTGGCTGACACGTGTTACAATTGTGACCGTCACTCACAACAATTGCTACTGGACCCGTTCCAAGTTTTGGATGGTTTGATGACTTTGGTTCATAATACATTATTAATATAATAATAATAACATAGTAATACATTATTAATGTAATAATAGCATAATAATAACATAATAATACGTTATTAATATAATAATAACTTAATAATACATTATCATTATAATAATAACATAATATTACATTATAATAATAATAATGTATTAATAATGTAATAATTATTATAATAATAATAACATAATACTATTTTTATAATGTATTATTATTATTGCATGTATTATTATTAATTACATGTATTATTATTATTATTATTATTAATAATACTTTATTACTATACTATATTATATTATTATATAATTATATACTATATTATTATAATAATAATAACATAATAATACATTATTATTGTGAAAACTTCCTTAGTGTGAATCAATATTAATGAGACGGCTATTGTTTATGGTGTTTTGTTTATTGGTGTTTCGTTTGTTTGTTGGTTTGTTTATTGGTGTTTCGTTTGATTGTTTGTTGTTTTGATTGTTGGTGTTTTGTTTGTTTGTTGGTTTGATTGTTGGTGTTTTGTTTGTTGGTGATGTTGCTGCTGATGGATGAGTTAACTCAGTGGGCTGCTTTCCTTCAAAGGGCATTAATGACAAGAGTCGTAACCCAGCTTGCAATGCCATAAGCGCCTTGTTGTTGTTATTATTATTATTGTTATTATTATTATTATTAATATTATTATTATTATTATTAATATTACTGTTATTATTAATATAAAATTATAAAATATAAATATTATAAAAAAAATATAAAATATAAAAATATATTATTATTATTAATAATAATATTACTGTCAGTTAATGGAGGGCAGGTTGGCAGAACGGGTTGAGCATACGGTGGTAAGGGCAACAGTCGTAATGGGTGTTCGAAACAAGCATCCTTGGGAATGAGCGCTATATAAATGGTTAAGAAGAAGCGCCTCTGACGCCACGCATATGGCGCTATATAAATGAACTAAATTTACATTTTTAGATTTTTAAAATATGATTTATTTGGCTTTTCTAAACTGGCACCCCGTTGACATTGCTACCAAACCGATACCCGACTGATAGAGCCAAATACATTCAAGGACTCGCATAGTTTGAAATTCTTGTCAGAATGAATGACGAGAGCAGCTGAGTCAGAATTTCACTGATTACAAAATGAGGCGACGGATGCATCAATTCACTCAATTCATTCCAGACGTTAATCTAATAATTAATTAATTAATTATTAAATATTAATTAATTATCAATTGTGCATTCATTTGAAATTCACTCAAATGAGTTAATTGAATGAGTAACCTTTCCAATATGAGTCCACATCTTAGAATTTCGACTTGGTCGGAGATGTTATGATAGAATTATTATTATTATTATTATTGTTATTATTATTATTGTTGCTATTATTATTATTATTATTGTTGTTGTTGTTGTTATTATTATTATTATTGTTGTTGTTATTATTATCATTATTATTGTTGTTGTTGTTGTCTTTGTTGTTGATGATTTCGATTTTTTTAAATTTTCATTTAAAACTTCTCTTAACGAGAGACTCTGAAGGGTCAAAAGGGAAGTAAATTGTGGAATTGGTGATGATGACGATGATGATGATGACGATGACGATGATGATGATGACGATGACGATGATGATGATGAATTGTTTATGACTGAGTAGCTATGACAGCGTGCTGGTGAGAGACCATTTGTCAAAGAATAGGACAAAAGCCGCCCCACGTGAGTCTTGAACTCGCCACCACTGAGTTGAGATTCTATTTGGAGACATTCAAGAGCTATGTGATTCATTCATTCAAGCATTCATTCATTCATCCATTCATCCATCCATCCATCCATCCATCCATCCATCCACCCATCCATCCATCCATCCATCCATCCATCCATCGGAGGCTATAGTGTTACATTGCGTTTGTATTTGGAATCGCAGAATATTTCAGTTATTTGTGTTTCATATTTATAAAGACATTCACATTCATTTTGATTTCACTAACATTTCAACGACGAAAACAACAACAACAACAACAACAAAAGCGATTAGAAATGCATTTATCGTTGTCGTTGTTGATGTTGTAATGCAACTGGATAGGATAAGGCGAGTAATGTAATTAAATGTAACGGTCCAGCTCGGAGGTGCTGGTACAGTCGATCAGTGGTGATTTGGTTAAATGTGATTAAGATACATTATGCGGACAATTAATGAAATTCGAGCAATGTCATTGAATTAGATTGATTGAATGGTTGCTTGATTGATTGATTGATTGAAGGAATTAACTGATTGACGAGATGGTGGATGCTTTTATAATATCAAAGGTGGTTATATTTCTATCTTTTAAATAACAATCAATGTTATTTAATTAATTTATTTATTATAATTATATTTATTCCAATTATATTATGTTTATTCCAATTCTAATTATTACTAGTATTTATTTTATTGAATATTTCGTCATTATTCATCTTTTATATTCAAAAAATGACTCCAATTTTAAAATAAATGCTTTGACCCTCCGTCATTTCAGGTCGTTAGATGCTTCTAAATCACGTGATCCAGTATGTGATGATCATGATGATGATGATAATGGAGATGTTGATGACGACGACGACGACGCTTGTGACGATGAAGACGACGATGAGGATGACCATAGTAGTGAAAGCGATGTTGAGGATGCCTTTAACGGCTGCACGACTAAGACTTTTAAATTATCATCATCATCGTCGTCATCATCATCATCGTCATCATCATCATCATCGTCATCATCATCATCATCATCATCATCATCATCATCATCGTCATCGTCACCGTCATCATCGTCACCGTCATCATCATCATCATCGTCGTCGCCATCGTCATCGTCATCATGAACTCCATCTCCAATATGTGCAATATATCCGCCAATCAAAGCCAGCTTCCGGCTCAATTCCAACTGGAAATTGTGGAATCATCCCCGAAGTTGTTCGAGGATGTGCCAAGATGGAGCACCTCAAGTGCTGCTTTCATTCCAAACGATCGCTTGGATTTGATTGGAGACTCTCCTTCTCCTCCTCCTCCTCCTCCTCCTCCTCCTCCTCCTCCTCCTCCTCCTCTTCATGTTGCTGACACCAAGGATGAGGTGGAACAACGGTCGACATTNAATAATAAATTCACTTGTGAATGTTATTATAAATAATATTGATAATAATAAATTCACTTGTGAATGTTATTATAAATAATATTGATAATAATAAATTCATTTGTGAATGTTATTATAAATAGTATTGATATTTTATACTGTTCGTAAGAGGAGATTTGTCGATTTAATGAAAGCATTGAAAGTAATTCAAAGGAACACATGATAGACTTATGACAATCTCTTCTTCATTTTCTATTTTCTTCTAATTGCGAAATCAGTTTTCAAAATTAAATCACGAAATGAATAATCCCTTAATTCCCCGGTTAACTCTGGCCAATTAAGGACACCACATTGGTACGTTGTTGGCGAAGGACGACGGGGATGACGAAGATGACGATGACGGTGACGATGAGGGTGACGATGACGAAGATGATGGTGACGATGACAACAACCTGACTAGGAAAACAATTTATCTTATTAGTTAATCCCTTCTAATTTCGAGTGCAGTTTCTTGCTGAGCGTCCAAATGTTTACAAGACCCTTCCGATGGGTACTAGTTTGCCTGGCTTAAGTTAAGACTTGTTTTGATTGGCGAAAGAACCAACTCTTTGTGGGTCCGGCGTTCGATTCCTGACTCAGCCTTTGTTCATTTGTCGCTTAAATTGTAATTAACTATGATGACTGATGTTGTTGATGACGACGACGACGATGATTATTAAGTAATAATCTCATTATTATTAAGTCATTTTAATTATTGTCGAATAATATTCTCATTATTTTCAAGTACTAATTATCATTAATTTTCTTGAAATTCAGAATCATTCGTTGAAATGAAACCACAAAAAAAGAAATCCACAAACCTTTCTTCCAACTTCGTTGTTGTGCAAGTTGACGAGCGACTTGAGTTCCTTCTTCCGATCAAACTTCAAGGACTCATCGCTGCCGCTTTGCCTCGCCATCTCAGGAACGTCCGTGAACTTTTCGGCGTACCTCAGTCCAAACTCGATGTTGTCGCTGCAACCGCCCCACTTCCAGCCGTCATCTTCCGACCGGGGACTGACCTCGCTGTACCTCGGCTTCCTGGAGTTGTCCGCGGCAGTCGAGAGAGTACCGGGGCCAGCCAGACAGGAGCAGTCGGTGAGGTTACCAGCGCTGCAGGATTCAGTGACGGCGTAGGCGACTCCTGCACTTGTTATGGCATGGATGAAGGCTGTTTCCTTGGTGGCTGAATGTCATTAGGTCAGTAAATGTCATGATTACTGTTACAAGTTATAATTGATTTTAAAAATTCATTGTCAAAATAAGTTATAGCGAACTGTTGTAAATTATGCTAATGAGTGTTGTGACCGAATAGAGTGTCACCTATCAAGCTAGGAGATTAGCAAAGTACTATTATTAAGTTGAATAATGAAGAGGTTCACGACGACAAAAATATAATTTATGATAATTTATGTCAATAAATTATGAAGACCACGCCTTAGTCCGATTTGTTGCCAACACGAACAATTGAAATTATTTATTGCTTATTCCATAATTACGTTTCTAATTATTACCGCATTTATATTTACAAACAAATAATAATAATAATAATTAAGAAGTCAAATGGTTGATTTCTAAGATCTCACTTGAAACTTAAAGGTGAAAAAATCTCAGGACACAACAAAGCCTGTCCTCATTCTGTACTAAACTCCTCTTCATTGCTATGCGCTAATCAACTATTTTCGAAATAACATTTGGAGCGGACGAATGAAATAAAAAAAAATACGATCATTATTTGAGTAAAATAAAAACTTATCAATAATTATTCTTAAAAGCCGCTTAGCTGAGTGGGAATGCGGCGGTGATGGCAGCAGTCGTAAAGTGTCGTGTTCGCAACCCAGCCTACACCGCCCGGGAGCGCCCTCGGGTAGGGACGCTACGAAAATGGTCCATTCAGATGTTTAGTACTCCCGCATGGCTAAGACTTCGTCTCTCACGATGGCAGCACGGATTCGAAGCTCGTTATGACCAGATTCCTTTACGATCAGAGTACGTTACGACCAGAGTACGTTACGACCAGAGTACGTTATGACCATCCCACACACCCCCATGTACGTCCTTTTTAAGTTTCACAAAAATAGTTCAAGGACAAAGATTCGTATAGCTATGAACTGACTATACATTACGCAGGTTAGTTGAAGAAAAGCATTCTTTGAAGAACCACACAGAATGTTGTTCGCATCTGGTCATTTGCCAATAAATTTCATGGCTCAGAGAATTGGATGGATCTCAGACAAACATAAATCAGAATTCCATAAAACAAGGCTCTCATTGTAGAGTAAATATTTCAACGATCAATCAATTTGCCAACACAAAAATTCCATTGTATTGGAACTCAATTCTGGAGGAGCAGAAAATTAATCTGTCAATCACACCGTAAAGCAGCAAAGTCGAAGCACAGATCGCTTTCAAAGACACGAAAATCTTCCAGTTTCTCACCTTGTTCGCCTTCCGATCGTTTCGCAGTTGGTCTCAGCCTGTTGTTGAGTCTCTCCTTGGGTGATTTCTTCTTCCCTGCGCTCGAACCTTCGTTATTGACGAGGTTGCCTAATTGGCCGTTGGCGGGATACTCGACGATGGCATTGTCTATCTGAACAAAGCCTTGCATTGATCTTCGAAATTGCCTCTTTCTTTGCGTCTTCTTCGTGGCTCTACTGGTGATCTTGGACCTCTTCGGGGGTTGTCTTTCGAGTCGAAGATCAGCCACCCTGATGTTCTTGTTCGGCAGGAGTGGTGAATCCGATTCTTCCTGCGGTACCTGCTCCAGCGAGGGGAGTGATTGCGAGGCATTTCTATGCGCATTTGTATCTTCAAACGTGACCAAGTCGTGCTCCATGAGGGTGGTTAAACGTGGAGAGTTGACGGAGCAGTTCCAGCGCTCGAACTGAAACTGGTAGGAGCATTCCAGAAGGCCCAGCCTTGACCCGATCAGGGCCGCCATGACCCCGTTGAAATTGTCTTTGCAGAGAGAAGATTGCTCCTCGGTTAGGAATCCATTGCTCTGAAACATTTGACAGGTTGTTGTCGATTCTGAATTTTCTTCGCCTTCCGTTGTTTGAAGCTCAAGAGAGGAATTGATTTCCAAGTTTTGAGTCTCCATTGGAAGGAGGAAGAGTGGCTCTGATGACGAAGGACACTGTTTTACGTAACGTCTAAAATTCCGTTCGGTTTAATCAAGTAAACAAAAGCTTTCTATTTGTTCTGTGGAATGCATTTTAAATATTTTCCGAACAATAATAATAATAATAATACGTACAAAGTTATTATTAAAATTGATATTATCACTATTGTTATTAATCAATTATTGATTATTATTATTATTTATAATTTTATTAATAATTATTAATAAAAATACAATTACAACATTTTACCTGACTAATAAGATTATTATTAATGTTATTATTATTATTATTATTATTATTATTATTATTATTATACTTTATTTTCAAAATGATTAAAAGAATTTGTTCAAAACAATCAATTCCAATCCTGACCAGAATATTGAGCTGAGACATGAGAAGGTGTTGAGATGTCGAGAGGATAAGCATTCCTAACCCAAGTACTGCTCCTCTGGGGGGACTTGGTGGACTTCTGCCTGGTTCTCAACTCCTCCTTGTGACTGATCTTCTTGGATTCCAAATTTTCACGCATGGAAAAAGTGTCACCGAATGGGCCGCTTTCGCGAACATTCCTCTGTTGATTGGTTGAGACACGGAAGCTGATCGGGTTCAACGAAGGAGGTTAAAGGTCAGCATATGTGAATGAATAAATTTTTAAGCTGTAAATGTAGGTATTAATGAATATTTATTGAGGTGGATAAATGAATATTAAGTGTTTCGTGAGAATTTTAAAAAAGAAGTAAATTTCTGTGAACATTTTAATAACACCACAGTTTAAAATTTCAACATTTAAATTTTTTACATTTCAACAGATTTTAATCTCTCTATCACTAACCCAACCCAACCAATCAATTCAATCTATTTGTCACCAGCCCATCCACCAGGCCACCCGAGACAAACACTTTCGTCCAAATCCACCCACAAAAAGAAAACAATTTGCCCAGCGGCGATGTCTTGACGAAGTTATTATTTAGCAATCGAAATTCTTAGCACTCTTTCGTTAGTGAAAAATTAGGCGTCACATAAATTCAAATGAGAATGTAAACACGAAATGCTGTTTGAGTGCCTGAAACAAGTGCTTGAGCTGAACGGGCGTCACCGGGCTTTGACATTGGAATGAGTTTTTATTCGTTTTGTAGGTTTTGCTGATTATTTAAAATGAAAAGTGAGATTTCTTTTTATCATTTCTTAAAGTTAAAGGAATAAATGAAGGAATTGTTTGTCCGATTAATTGCATGAATAAATGAATAATTTTGTTAGTTTAAAAGCATATTAATTAATTTAAAAAGCATATTAATTAATTTAAAAAGCATATTAATTAATTTAAAAAGCATATTAATTAATTTAAAAAGCATATTAATTAATTTAAAAAGCATATTAA
>MPNW01000275.1:3318-56363 GCA_011800805.1 Hirudo medicinalis
GGGAGGGAACGAACGGAGAATTCAAGATGATTGATCCTGACGAGGTGGCCAGGAGGTGGGGCGAGAGGAAGTCCAAACCCAACATGAACTACGACAAGATGAGCAGGGCTCTCAGGTGGGCGTGTCTAATGATGAATATTCATTCATTATTTAATCGTGAATAATTAAAGAACGATTAATTAGTTATGCAGGTGAATAAATGATTAGATGAATTATGAATAAATAATTATTAATATTTGCCAACAAAAACATTTTATCTTCACGAACAGATATTACTACGACAAGAATATCATGACCAAAGTTCATGGCAAGAGGTACGCCTACAAGTTCGACTTTGCTGGATTGGCGCAGACCATGCAGCCCACACCTGTCGATCCGGTAATCAGTCCCTCGGCCTACAGGTACCAGCCGTCCGATCTGCTCATGGCTTCCCCGTACCACCATCACCACCCTCACCATCCGGCCAGCACGAGCCAGCTTTCCACACTCATGTCCATGAAAAGCCACCACCCGAGCTTATCCACATCTCCCGGTGGTCCAACCTACTTCCCGACGCCAACGGGCTACTGGGCTCCTCCACCGACCAGTCCGAACTTGTACTCCGGCCTGACCAATCATACGGCTCACCATGCCCCTCATCTTACCTCTTACATAACCCCATACCCCTACACCTGATGACGAGTGGACAGATGGTTGAATAGAACTACCTATGTTCACGGATGTTCCATTTATCATTCCTGAGATGTCACTTTGTCCGACTCTGAGATTTCCTTCTTTTTTCTCATTTTTCATTTCGTTGTTTGTTTGTATCACGAGATGTGAAGGCATTCTTCTAGTCATAATTTTATTCTCGCGTAAATTCATTCGTGTTTCTTTGATATTTACATATCAGCGGTCGTTCGTCGTTCAATGGAAAACTCGTTCAAACCTTAACAGCGACAGAATCGTGCATCACTTTTTCTTTATTTTGTTGGAAATGAGGATTGTGATCCATGATGGCATTCCATCAAAAAAAAAAACAGACCTTTGTGTTTCTTCTTTCTCGAGTCGATGACGATGGCATCGAAAAGAAGAATATTTGTTTACGCAAAATTTAATGTCTGATAAGCAGAGAGATTAAAATGCTTAAACATTATCACTGCCTGATAACAAGCCACAACAACATACCCTACCCTAGCAAGCCTACCTCAAAATCAAAAGTTTCACTCCGTTTGACTAGGCTTGGAACAGACAGAATGGTGGCCACAAAAGCCTCTGTGGAAAATATTGAGGGTACTAGCGACCTGACCAGTGACAGAGAAGAACCGAGAGAGACCAAGGACGTTGTACAAGTTCCTAGAACCATCACACTAGTTGGGGCCATTTCTTTTATCGTGGGCACTATAATAGGTTAGGATTCTGTTTGAAAATATTTTATTGAAAATCACATCCAGCTAAAAAAAAAGAATGATTTCAACGAGATCTAATAATATTTCCATTGTAAGTGGAGAGAGAATGAATGTCATCATGTCAGGCAAATTGCATATCGATTTTTCTTTGTTTGTTCTTCTTGCAGTTCCTAATCCAATACAAACTCTTTTAAAATTGTCTACACGCTGGACAACATTCTACTCAAACGCCTCAGATACACACATTCGCGCATATTTCCCATCAACATATTCGTTCAAACATATTCAGAAAAAACATACAATAAATATTAAATTATATTATAATTTTTTTTTTATTTGGCGCTAGTTTATCTCGACAGAATTCACGAGGAAAATAATAAGATATAACCAATTATCTGAAACTATGAATACACAAAATGTTGCTAAGCAGTTTATCACATAACTAATTAACTCTTAAATAACTATGAAGTCATCTTTTGAACCCAGGGTCAGGGATTTTTATATCACCAAAGGGTGTTGCCGAAGGGTCAGGAAGCGTGGCCCTGACGCTGATCAGTTGGACTCTTTGTGGAATCGTATCCATGCTTGGTTAGAAAATCTGAAAATACGTAAATTAATTTTTGATCAATAATTGGTTTGTAATGGCATAATAACTTCACTCGACTTCCAAAATATTTTCAAAAATGCAGCGGCCTTGTGCTACGCTGAGATGGGCACGGTGATCACAGAATCAGGCGGTGACTATGCCTTCTTCGCCAAGGCCTACAGCCCAGCAGTGGCTTACATGTTTGCCTGGTGCTGGGGCCTCCTTCTCAAGCCCGCTTCCATAGCAACGCTGACCATCACCTGTGCTCAGTACCTCATAACTCCCCTGTTTGACGACAACTGTGGAGACTTCCCAGAGGTCATCAAGAAGATTTTTGCCATCACTTTGATTCGTTAGTGAGCATTTTGAGAGATTTTTTCTTTTAGAAAAACTTTTTAACGTTTAAAAAGTTTAGTTTCGCATGCTGACCTCTCTCGCCTTTCAATTGTTGTTGACTGAGCTTCGAGAAATTCGATAATTGGCTCTACTGTTTCTTTTTCGTTCGTCCTTGCTTTCGTTTTTCTTTAGTAATTGTTTTCAATTCCTTTTTTGGTCATATTAGAGGCGCTTCTAAAGTGTCCTTTGACACAAATTAAATAAAATAAATAAATAAAATAAAATATATTTAGACCTAGGAAGTCTTTTTTTTTAAAGAAATTTGATCGGCCATAATTCTTCATGGAACCTGTTTCACCACGAGAAACACTCCTGTAATGTTTACATTGATACCTTGTAGGATCACCTTAAGCCATTCGTAGGATTAAGTATAAGAAGCAACAGAAATGTGGTTTGGACGTGCATTGGTTGCAATGAATTTTAGTGAAGATGTTTTGTAAATGACAACTGTCGCATTTGCACGGTTAAAATAATAATGTAATATCATTTAATTGTACAATGAATTATTATCAGAATGATTATCAATTTCCAGTGCTTCTTGCATCCATTACCATCTACAGCACAAGACTGGCCTCAAAAATTCAAATCATATTCACGGTGGCCAAATTGACAGCACTGGGCATCATCATCGTCGGTGGAGTTGTCAAACTTTTTCAAGGTCAAGGAAGATTTTATTTCATATATATTTAATGTCTGAATATGTTAAAATCATAAATTAAATTCATAAATTATAAACAAAAAATAATAAAAGAAATGATTGGAAAAAAGGTTAAAGCAGTTCAAATGAATTTCAAAATTCAAAGAAGCCATCGTTAGAATTTCTTCTCCTTGAACTTTGTCAGCTATCGAAGCATGTAAAGCAATATCCGAGATAAAACCAAAACAATTGACTTTTCAGAGGGGGCCTATTCACGATCGCTTTAGATTTAGAGACTCACTTGAGACAACTTGGTTGTCAAGAAAATGTATTGCTGATCAAAATATTCATGATGTTTTTTTTGCAAATGTTTATTTGTTGAGTGATGAGAACAAGTAAATATTTCATTAATCGTTTGAAAGGTTACACCGAACATCTAGAAACTGGATTCGAAGGTACAAGCACCGATCCCGGTGTTATAGCCCTTGGATTCTACAGTGGGATGTTCGCTTTTGACGGATGGTGTGTAGTTATTTTTGGGGTTGAAACTTTAAAATAATTATAAGGAAATGAGTGCTATTTAATTATTTATTTTATTATTAGAATTATTTATCTTGTGTTTATTGAAATAGGAATGCTGCCAATTTCATCACGGAGGAAATCATCAGACCAGAAAGGTTGAGAACTTATGAATTAGTGCATTTAATTTGTTTACAAAATACGGAAAAGAATCATTTAGAAAATTAGTCGCACATTTAAATTTTTGCATCAAGCACAGAGCCTCAAGATCTGACATATCGTTTATCTATTTTAAGAATTCTCTCCTCTTGAAGAATAAATTAAAATTTGAATAAACAATTTTTTGAAAAAATAATCGAAAGGAATCTTCCGTTGGCCATCATCATCGGGTTGCCCGTGGTCATCTGTGTGTTCGTATTGACCAACGTATCCTACTTCACGGTCATGTCAGTCCAAGATATGATTGATTCGCCTGCTGTTGCTCTCGTTAGTTCCTTGAGATTCTGTTACAGCTTCCACTCAATGGAATAACCCTTAAACCATAAGTACAAACACACATAAATGGCCATATTGTTTAAATAAATTGGTATGTTAGTTAACAACTGAATATTGTGTTTATTATTCTTAATTAAATATTACGATTAATCTGCACCCTTGCTCAAAAGACTTGGGCCAACAAAGTGATACCAAATATGGCTTGGACGATTCCAATATTTGTGGCTCTGTCGGCATTCGGTTCAGCCAACGGCTCCATGTTCTCCACGACGAGGTAAACAGTTGAACTTCCTTTGAACTTTCATTCCATAATTGCTACCCTTTCCAACAAAGGTTGCTGTTCGTGGCAGCGAGAAAGGAACATCTTCCGCAGCTCTTCGGCATGGTCAACGTGGAGCGAATGACTCCATCTCCGGCTTGCGTCCTCATGGCTTTTTGTGCCATGCTGTTCGTCATACCAGGAAACGTTGGAAGTCTGATAACTTTCATCAGCTTCATCAAGTGGATCTTCTACGGCATGAACATGATATCACTCATCATCTTCAGATATCGTGCTCCTTACAAGTTCTCGGAAAGAGCTTTCAAGGTGCGCGAGTTGATGTCTGATTCCTAAGTGAAGTGCTTTTAATTTGTGGGCGTAAAAGGAACAAACGGATAAAGATTATGAAAGTTATTATTAATAATATATACGTAACACTCTCATAGTCTCTCATACAATGTATTTGTGAAATCTTAAATATCTAAAATAAACTTTTCTAATATTCACCAGGTGCCACTGGTGATTCCAATATTCGTGGTGTTCGCTGCCATCTTCATCGTGGTCGTACCGATCATCACCGATCCACAAATTGAGTTTTTGTTCGCCTTTCTCTTCATCATCATCGGATATCTGCTGTATCTTCCATTCGTGCACTTCAGACTCTACCCCAAATGCATGGGTGAGGTTATCTATCGGTTGTTATTGTCACATAAATCCATCCCTCCTATATGGCGTGCAGTAAACGGCTCAGTTTTTGATTTATGAATTAAAGATTTCATGCGATTATAAATTGGATTACAGCAGTATTAAATGTAAATCACAAATAAACTAAAATTATATGAAATAAATTATAAATTATAATTTTAGATTACGTCACCATGTTCATCCAGCTATTCTTCCAGATCTCCACCCCAGGGAAAACCGATAAATAACTCCATGAAATATCGATAATTAAAAAGTAATTCCCTTTTCATTTGTTTTAATGCATAATTTAAAGGTATAAATGTAACTTTCAGAATATTTTAAATAAACTATATCAGGTTTTAGCTCGTCTTCAAAAGCTACAAAAAAACATGAAAAAGGAAAGTGAATTGAAATCTAAATGAAAAAAATATTCTAAAAATCTCGAATCTTCACGACAAATAAAAATGAACGTGTAAAGGAAAATCGGTAAAAATTATTTCTATAAAAAAAAAGTTCTGATAATGAAAGTCCTTCTTTGGAATGGCGAGTATATGAACGTGCAAAATGTCCTCTCAGACTCATTTCACTCTTGGATCGGTTTGAAGACCTTGAGCAGTAGCTGCACGGATTCTGTCAACTTGTCTGGAAATAAGCATTACAACAGGTACTTAGAATAATTCTAATTCGATCTCAGGTAATTTGATTGATCCAAACAACAGTCCGAATTACAACGCAGATATCGGGATCATAAAATCGAAATGAAACAGATATTCACGTACTTGCTCACCATAATATCCAAAATTATTTTAAATAAATACATACTTGCTCCCCATCATAATCAAAATTATTTTAAATAAATACAATATTATCATTAACAAGTAAAATGAAACTCACCCATGAACTGGGGCTTCAGACGCAGGTGAACGAGGGGAACGTAAAGAACGTAACCAATGAGGACGAAGCCGAGTGCAAAGAAGTAACCCATCTGTGGTTTCATGACCAGTGGAATGATGACAAGACACGATGACATTAACAGGCAGATGATTGGAAGAATTATCGGCACCTGTAACAACAAAGTGGCCAAAGACCTAAGCAACTTTTTGTTTAATTATTAATTATTAATTGTGTAACTATTACTTACATGTTTATTATTTATTAATTACACGTGTGTTATCGATATTTGTCAAGAACAACTGTTCCTAATATGAAAGTTTCACATCAAGTACCAATAAAAGTGGTCTCAGATTGAGGTTAATTACATAAGCTTGTCAAGGAAATTATTGTATAACATGCATGAATTATTTCAATATTTACTATCAATTTCCAGTAATTTAGAGTGTTTAATATTTTTTAAAACAACCCTAATTACCGTCTCAACATCCCCAAACCCCAAGATCCAGTCATTTAGAGAGTTTAATAATTTTTAAAACAACCCTAATTACCGTCTCAACATCCCCAAACCAAAAGACCAACTCAACGTCAAGACTTGCCTTAACAGGACGAGGTACGTCCTTGTACTTGGCTTTCTTTCTGAAGACGATGACGGCAGCAAAATTGAAGCTGTTGAAGAGGAGGATAACAAAACTCAGTGAGTCAATGAGTGTGGAAATTGTACCGACGAAGGTGATCACCACTCCTACGCACACCTGGGAGATTAGAGAAATACGACGAAGTCGTAAATAAAGTGAATAAAACATGTTGTGATGAATGAAATAATAATTATAAATAAAATACTTGTAATTTTGACAATAGTTGTCTTAAAATTTAAAAATTGTGACTTAACATTCCGAATGGCAACATTTATAATTATTAATTTAGTAATAATATTATTATTATTGTTGTTGTTGTTGTTATTATTATTATCTTGTTATTATTATTTGTGTTCTCCATTTGTTCTATTCCGTTTTTATTCTTTTATTTATTTAAACAAGTAATTAATATGTTGTTGTAATTAATTATTTCGTTGATTATTCTTGTCAATTAATCTCACGTTGCAGAGGATAGCCGTCACAGGAGTGAACCTTTCCATGTGCACCATGGAGAGGATGATGGGGAGGTGGTTGTTGCGGGCGGCCGCTTTTATCACCCTGAATATGAATATAAATATTTTTAATATCTATATTTTAATTCTCCGTTTAATTCATTATATCTATTCGATGCATGTGGATTTGTAAACATAACAAATCCAATAGAATTACCATTGCTGATGCTGCTAAATCTCATCGGATTGAATGTTTAAAAGTGAACATAAAAGTGATTGAATGTTTAAAAGTGAACATTCGATTAATTTTAAATCACCTTCCGCCTGAGAAAAGACTCCCGTTACAAGTTCCAAGGCAGGAGAGTGCAACAAAGGCGGGAATTATCCAGGCAAATTTGGGAATCACAATTTCAGCCCAGGTCTAAAATAGAAATACCAGCTTTTTATACAAAATATCTCGGAGAAAATCACTGCCCATAATGTGACATCGTGATAAATTTGGTCCTTGATCATAGCAGTCAGCATTTATCACAAATTGTTGGATTATTAAATTAATATCCTAGTCCCACAAGAAAAGAATACAATTTATTCTTACAAGGGCCACAGCTACTGAATTTGCCATCTGATCGATGCTGAGTACAGTGAAGTAGGAGATGTTGATCATGACGTAGATGACGATGACAGAAGGCACTCCTATCATAATCGATAGTGGAAGATTCCTGTGCGTATATTATTTTTTATTTTTCATTTTCTAAACTTTTTATGATTATACTCGTCATTGGAATTATTATAAAACACTTTTGACTCACCTTTCAACGTTGACCATCTCTTCAACAAGGAAGTTGGCAGTGTTCCTGAAAAATGTGAATGAAATTCTATTGTAATACAATAATTATAAATATTTAACAAATAATCATAATAGTAATAACGAAATACTGAAATTATGTTAAATTGAAATAAAACAGTCGAAATAAACAAAAACAACAAAAACAAAAATAAGCGACGAAATCTTTTTAAAACATAAGACAGAAGTAACAATTGAACCGAGTGTACGTTTATCTACCAGCCATCGTAAGCCCACATTCCGCTGTAGAAACTGGTCATGATTGATCCCAAGTTCAGATTGGTTCCTTCGAAGCCCGTCTTCAAGTTGTCAGTGAGTCCTTCGATGATGCAGAAAAAACAGTTTATAAAATTACGAATATTTTCAGCTAAAATCTTTTCATTTCTAGTGCAATTAAAATATTTCTTTCTAAAGTAGTTACAACAATAACGACATGACTATTTATTTATGGTTTAATGCTCCCCTCCTCACCCCTCCCCTTTCCTCCAAAATGGGGTATGATCCCCCCAAAAAAAACCTTGTGAAAGATTGAAAATTCCTCCCCCGATTATCAGAGCGACAGCTATCAGTTTGGTGAAGGTGACGACGATTTGAATCCTGCTCGCCAACTTCACACTGAACATGTTGACAGTTCCGAGAAATACTGCACAATTGAACAAATGATCTTCTACAATATGACGATAATAAACAAGATATTTAGATTAAACTAATGTTTATTCTAGTAAAGAACTATTCGAGGATATTGTTTAAAGAGTTCAAAATATGAATTGATGAAAAAAGTAAAAAAGTTGCATTTGAAATAAAATAACCCACGGAGAAGAGAAGCTGCCAATAGCTTTTTAATCATTTCAGGCGGCTGACCACAATCGCCGCTGAAGATAGGAGTTACGATGTATTCGGCAAATGTCAGAGCCAGTGTGGCCTGGGATCCTGGTTTCAGCAAAACATTGTAGATCCATGAAAACTGGAAAGACACCAGCGATCCAAAGGCTTCGTCCAGGTAGCTATAATCTCCACCTGAGGACTTCACGACTGTTCCAAGCTCGGAATAGCAAAAAGCACCTGGAGGAAGATGACGACTGAATCATGTTTATGCACTGAGACTCATGAGATTGTTAAAATGTCTCGTACACTAATAAATAACACATATTGTATAACACGATATTTGAGTACGCAAGGTCCTTAAGATTATTACTATTATTATTATTATTATTATACAACAATATCAAGCCGTTCTGCTGTTGTTAATAATAACGAAACTGATTTTAAATCTAATCATCCTTACCTAACAGAGACAGGAGACCGCAAAGAAGCCATGCAACCAGAGTCATTCCAACGCTCCCTGAATACACGGCCACTCCACGCGGAGATATGAATATTCCAGAACCTGGATCAAAACATTCCAGTTGAGTAGTTAACAGAGCAACATGGGTTGGTTGAAATCCTCTCACCTATTATGGTTCCAACTATGAAAGACACTCCACCGAGTAGACCAATCGTCCTGGGGATGGTCAATCCATCGTTCACAATTTTCACGTCTTTGTCCTTGGAGTTCTTCCTTTGAAGGATTTCTTTGGTACTTCCATTTGGACTCATCCCACCGTTCATCCTCTCCGGTCTGTCCGATCAAATGACCGTAGAATAGCCAGCTGCACTCCTCCTCACGTTAGAAGTACACAGATTATTATCTATTGCAATGCTTGTTGTTAGCTAGTGCTGCAACGACGACCAAACGAGCACCAGCATTCGACAAACAATAGCAGCAACAACAACAACACCAAGTGCACTCCACCCGCATTTGTTCATAGAATTCCAAACGAAATGCAGCAACAAAGAAAGCCCACGACATTATTCCCAAAGTTCCTCGAATCACGAGAAGTTTTAATTACAGAGAGGTCCAAAGGTAGCAATAGCTAACAGCAGCAACAACAACACATCGAGCGCATTAGCATAACACAAGTCTATTACAACCTGCCTGGGAGTTTCGGACTGTAAACAGGAGAGGGAAGGAGAATGAGTGCAAGAGTTCAGGGAAAGTTCAACGTCGTTTTAAAGTCCTTTGGAGGACGCGCTTCTTGTGTTGAAGTCGAATGTGAGATCAATCAATTGAAGCAGATGGAATGCAATTATAGAAACTGGCTTTTCATTGAATTGCCCGCATTTGTTTTCACCATTCCTCGGTTACTTCGCTGGCAGTACAAGCTGGTTATTAGAATTAAAAACTTCATTTTCAAACCAAGGACATATTCTTCACTGCACGCAAAATTGGTTAATTGGTTCTGTAATAAATGTCAGACACTTCATTCGTTCGTTCATTCATGCTCAAATAAAAACAAACTTCATATAAATCACTACTTCTTACAAACACATTATTCTATATTATTCTACATTGTTATTATATTGTTATATTATTATAAACACGTTATTCTACTCACCTTGTCCTCGTGCGTCGTCGAGTAAGTTCCAGCTTAGACTAGCCACTCCTCGAGCTGAATGGTAATTAATGTAGAGATGACTGCTGATCCTGACAACCTTTGTTTTGTAAGAAATTTATGTCTGATCGGTTGCTCAACTTTCGACAACAGTTGCCTCAGCTACAATTAACCCTCGATGTGACAGCTTTTCTTAATTGTTTCGTTTTTCCAGACATAACACAACAACCAACCGATTAAGTTGTGACTAAGCTAACGGCATATCGTCTAAAGGAAATGGTCTAAAAGGTCCATAAAACCAGCGATCCTACCATTCTCTGCTTCAGCCGTCCCTATAATATATCTGATCACCTAATTACTTATTGCTCATTTATTAGCTCACTTCTTAATAACTTTAAGTATTTTTCATTCTCGAATTAAACATTCTCGTAGAATTTAAAAATAATAAAAAATTTAAAAAAAATTAGTAACAATTAGGTAATTAGACATAGTTCAACAGTCTTTCAGATTCCAAGGAAACGCTTACAGTTTATCAAAAACGTGTTCCTGAATACGTTGAAGGTAAACCAATAAATGACATTTTTGTGAAAGTAACTTTTACTTTTGCTCAAACCATCGAAGTACCAAAAGCCTTAACTCGCATTAATTACTAAGGCCAACGATATTGTGAAATTATTCGACTGAATTATTCAAAACAGTTCACCTGGGGAATGTTCCCAAAAATGCGACAAAAATCCTCAAAATGTACGTCTCCAACTCTAGGTCAATCCAGATAAGGTGAAAATAACAACAAATTTGCCTCGAAAGAACTCTGTCTTCGATGATTGCTCAGACATTTGAGCGACTCAGACTGCTTCTCAGAAGAAGAAAAACTGTGCTCAGAACGCCCAGTCCCTTACTTATAGGATTTGCAGATTAATCCCTAATTATTCTCGCCTAAGGTCAGCTAATCGTAAGCTTCGTTGCTTCGTTGCGTTTCTTTTGATCTGCCAATTTTCAAAATATTTCTAAGTTTTGGTATTTCAATTTTAATAATATATTTCTCTTTAATTTTATCCGAAATAAAGTGGTCATGAGTTCTGAGTGTGATTCAAAGGAATCACTTTCCGATATCATTGAAAAGCTTCTTAAACAATTTGCAACCTCCCGGCATGAATTAATTACTGAGAAACAACATGGCGTCTCATTTGTTAACAAATTTAACAGAAATTTTTAGAAAAGTCAATCAAGCTTCTAAAGGTTGGTCTGAGGTTGTTGAAAAGCTTTTGAAGGCAATCGATAAAGCGAGAACATTTCTTCAGTTTCTTAAC
Organism: Hirudo medicinalis; assembly: GCA_011800805.1. Classification (NCBI taxonomy): domain Eukaryota; kingdom Metazoa; phylum Annelida; class Clitellata; order Hirudinida; family Hirudinidae; genus Hirudo; species Hirudo medicinalis. The sequence continues at coordinate 14,850 of MPNW01000275.1, forward strand.
GATAGTGTTTGACGTTTGCACTAGTAAGAAACAGATATTTAAACTCTCGATTTGCCGACTTAAGATTTGTGACATATCTTTAAAAATCCTTTGAGAGGCGGATTTATTATTACAAATCATTGTAAAATAATAATAATTACAATAATAATTCCTTAAATAATAAAATAATCCTAAAAGAGGATTTGTCCCATTTGGACGGGGATATTAGTTCCATTATGTCACTGGGTCGCATTAAGTAAGAAATATTAATTTCTTGGATTCAGGATTGAATGTCCTCAATGCCTCACTTCTATTTTAACCGAAATGCGAAGAAAGTCATAACCATCATGATTATTTCGTCTAAATTATTATTTTTAAATGCGTAACTTTATCACTTTATCCTGGGGAGGTCTATATTATATTAGCTTTTTGAAAATAATCTTCACATTGCTCTGATGAATGGTCAATTTGTTCTGTTTAAATCATCGCTTTGAATTCTGCTTGCACCCAAGCAACCTAGGTTCATCCTGGAAACTGTTGAACGCTGACTCTGAGAGGATTAATTGTTGTGAGTGTACATCCCTACCATCACCGGATTTACCCAGGTGGAGGCCCGGTGCAGTGTAATGGTGGAGGCCCACAAACCTCTGCTCCAGTCCTTTTTGACAAGCAAAAAGAAAGGTTTCTTTGGTTGGTGGAGGCCCTGTGAAGTGACACATCCCGACCGTGCCTAAATCCGGCACTGATCCCCACCATGGCGGACTTTGTTTACTTTTCGTTCGCACATTGAAATTCTGCGTTAAAATATTCTTTATTAGTTATTTTTTTTTAGTTACGTGTTTCAAGGTTCTACTTTCGAGTTCGACTCTGTTGCTTTCCGACGTCAAAATACAACAAATCCAACAAATCAACATTTTCAATTCTGCTGCACCAAAGCCACCTAAGTTCACCCTGGAAACTGTTGAACGCTGACTGAGGGGATTAACAAGCCATGATCGGTTTAAGTGCAAGTTACCTTATCTCGGGAATTCCTAAAGATAAGAATAGTCTATTGGTAAACACTTTATTTATTTTTGTCTCTCAATGGATTTTGATAAAAAATGTCATTAAGGAGTTAATTCAAATTAAATACAACCAAATTAATTTCAATTGATTATTTTTCAAACCATTATTTACACAAGCGTGATCGACACAGGATCATCGTGTTTGACACAACTAAACAAAAACAAAAAAATTGTCATGAAGTCGAAACCGAAAGAGACCCAGGAACGCCAGTGACAATCATGTTATTGTTATTGTTATTGTTAGTCTACCAGCTCGGTAGCAAAGGTCAGAAAGGTCAGATAATCCAATCTACGTCGAGAGGGAAATCTTCGTAATCATCGGTTGTTATGGAAATGGAAAATAAACAACTCGCCTCGTGCTGCTACACGCAACTACTCGTGCTGGAGAAAAATTGGAATTCCCGCTGAATTTCAGACGCTCGAAATTGCTCGTTAAAATGGGAGCCATTTTTCCTGTCTGAAATGTGGAATATCTGGAATTTCTTCATAAGGTTTTTGTAAATCTAAGCTCAGTCAATCACAAATTATGCTTCAGAACCACAAGTAAACGTCTCCATGGTCACTGGTCTCCATGGTCACGGGTCTCCGTGGTTACAAGTGGTCTTGCTTTACAAACCTGTCGGACCGACGTTTGGATGGGTTGTGAAATATTTGAAATGTGACGACGAGACAAGAGGCATGTGATGGAAATAAATGTTTGAGAAAAAATATTTATGAAGATTATTTAGAAGAAAAAAAAAAACAAAAAAAAAAACACGAACATCATCTTAAAATCGAATAATGCATAATAATTGCTAATAGATCTACTCTTTTATCTTTAAAGTTATTTATTGTTTAAAAGTAGATAAAATGTATTGGAAAAAGATGACCTTTGACAGTTCCAGCTGTGTCGAGGAGATGACGGGCTCCGACAATTAATCACTCCTTGCGACGTCACATCAACAGAAAATCTAATTTCAAATGGTGCTAGAATGTTGCTCTGTCTCCTCTAAGCTCTCACTTGAAACTAGATTTCCCGGTTAAATGCTTCTCGTCTGCCTATGAAACACGAGGTCACGTGAAGTGGAAATGCAGGACAGGAATGTGGAAAGAATGCAATCCGCTGACATTTGTTTCAGATGTTTGCTTGCATTAAAAATCGTCCTTCACAAAGTTCAACCGTCTTTAATCCTTTTTTTTCAATCCGTGAACTTTTTTATTCCATGTTTAACTATTTATATTTTAAGCCATTTATTCAGCACAACTTTTCCGGACGCTCCCTGTTCCTTCGACAAACACCGGGCATCGCTGACGAGCGTCTGTTGCATCCTCTCAGATGTTCCGTCTTTTACCGAGAGAACAGGAACAAACTGAAACGTTCGATCTGCCGACGATAGGGTGCTGTTACCCTGGATTGCTGAGCAGGAGAACAAGGACAGCGAGGACAAGAAGGACAACAAAAACAACGAAAACAACGACGACGAGGACGAGACAATGCGTCGAGACCGAGGCACTCTCACAGACTCTCACAGACTCTCAGAGACTCTGAAGAAGCTGACAAAGACAATGGAAGCAAACACGTCGAGAGCGGCTCAAACAAACGCCAGTGTAATTAACTCATTCAATCGAATGTCAGATTCTCACAGCTCTCGTTCCCTAAGACGTACAAATCGAATGAATATCCAAAGACAACCCATTGGTGGATGGTGCTGCAACTCGTCTCCATGGAAAAACCTTCCAGGTGAAACTCTCTACCTGGCTTCAGGTGGATATTTAAGGAAATCGAAAGCAAAACAAAGAAAATTGCAAGTCCGCTGTAATTCATTATGATAATGAGCTCATAAATGTTTTATCAGAATTTGTACTCAGTGCAAGGTGAAGGTCTTTTTCGGCAAATGCACCAGATGAACCTTTTCCGTCCTCCGACGTTAGATCCATCTCATCACCACAGATTAAGCAGCCAAACATCCACGAAAAAATGCTCTCGCGCGACTCACCTGCTACTCGTGTTATCCCAGAAACTGCAGAAAGAGATTTGATTTATTAAGAATTGAGGTTTCATAGGAACTCTTCAGTTTTGAAAGACAAACCGAACTCAGCCATGCATGGCCAAATCTCTTGGGCGATCTTTAGAAAATGCTCTGCTAACGCCATTCAGGCTTTCTATTGCAGACGATCGCGTCACATGGCGGGATAAACTTTGGTGGGTTGAATCGAGGCAGCTCTAAAGAGGTGATTAAGACGTCCATGATTGTGTTTGTTTTCAAGACCTCGAGAAAGTTGCGACCGATCATACAGCCGTCCTAATTGCTACGAACTTCAATTATGGGAAGCCGGTGCTTCGCAACAAACGCCTTTGAAATGCGCGCCTCAGACAAGTACCGGCCAGGTGCACGTAATGGGTCTATGTAAAGAAGTCTCACGACTGTTTTAAGGGCTCGATCACGTGGAGCGACAAAAAATGTAGGACCGATCGTAGGCGGGAGCGTATGTTTTCATGCAGGTGCGTGCGTGGGTTGCAGACGCCAGATTTTTTGTTTCTTCAGCTGGCGGTAGATATGATCATCGATTGAAGCTCACCTGTGGAGCCCTTGAAAATCTTGGCGCCGAGCGCAAATAGTCACCATGGATACGGAAGCCAACCGGTGCAAACAGGACGAGAATATCATCTTCCATCGATCGGAAAACAAAACAATTCGGGAGATTGAATTAAGTTTCAATAATGAAAGTCATCGACCAATGTCATTTCGGGCGTCCGGTCGGCATGGAGTTGCTAATAGGAACAAAAAGCAGGCGCTCGAAATGTCGGCGGGTCGTACGAGTTAAAAATAAACAGTAGACTGCGCAAAATATTGCTCCTGATCGATAGAATTTATGAGCATAAATGTCGGAGATGCGCTACGCTTCACGAGGAGGAAGAATTTCCAAGCACTGTGAGGAAGAGGAGTCATGCTGCTGAAGCAAATTCAGAAATGAAACGTCATCATCACCACCACCACCACCACCACCACCATTATCATCGTCATCATTATCATTACCATTACCATCGTCATCATCGACCGAATACCTGTTATCACCTGGAATTGATGGAAGAACTTGTCTCCATTAATGAGCCACTTAAAGTGGAAGAACGGAGAAAGAGTTCAGTCATGCAACACCAGGTTCGCGCAGGAAAAAAAATACAATGGCGGATCGTACTCATTCAACCGTGCTTGGGAGACATCATTGAATCTGCTTAGGATTGGGATAATGCAATTAATATTAGTAACAGTAGCATCAACAATGTTGATAATATCTTGATATTCAATGTAATAATAATAATGATAAAAATAATAATAATAATAATAATAATAACAACAACAATAATAATAATAATAATAATATTAATAATTCAACTATGACACAAATCGTAATAACCGAATAACTTCTATTTTTGTTTAGTTCCTGCGATTAGCAAATCAGTACCCCGCCTCGTCTAATCATAAATGATCAACCAGGTTTAGTAGTTTGAGTGAAACTGACATCATTTTTCATCGCAGTTATTGTCTTGGTGTTTTCGTTGGGTTTAGCACGATAAATTGTCTAAAATAGTCTCGCTTGAGAATTTTTAAGAATTCATCCTCGTGCGTGGACAGTTTTAGAATAAGTCTCAAAATGATGAAATATTGAAGTAATCAAACACTTTGATAAAAATCATTTCAAACACTGGAATTAATTAAATGATTCATTTAAACACTTAGATTAACTTACTATCGCTAGGAATTCTTCAAGGATTCAATATTTCAATTGTCAAAAACTATCTTAGATCAAGCATATTGGCTATTGATCCAAATTTTCATTGCTTCAGTGACAGCAATAACAACTAAATAAAACAACAATGGCAATCGCTTCTTCTTCTCCTTCATGGCCACGCAAAACCTTGACCCAAAATCACGAATTGGACTCACCAACGTAACGCCAGTATCCTCTCTCCTCCCGAACAAACGTGCGTAGTTGTGGTATACCTGGGGATACTTTCCAGCAACAAATATCTAACTAAACAATTGATTGTCTCCATAGTAACAACGCCTGGATTAATCAATGCTTCCAAGTGGAGTAAGCAGAGGGAGAATATTGGTCATTCCAACAATTTATCTGCTGCTACATATTTTTTATTTCAATGTCGAAACTTCAAACATATTTCATTTAATAGGAATTTCGTGTCGTTGTGTTCTGCATAGCGCATGCAAATCCGTTTAAGGGCATGCTTCCTAGTTTCGAGGCTAAGAAACCAACATGTAATTTTTATTGATGGGTAGGAATTTAACTTCTAAGATAAAAAAAAAGAAATTATTATTCATTCTATGAATAGTATCATTAATTAATTAATTTTTTATTTTTATATTATATGTTAATAAAATCATTGCAATTTATTGCTCAGGCAATATTGTTTTGCAATGTTTATTAAAATATAATAAAATTTTAACGATTATTGGTTTAAATACTGAGTTATCGTGCTTGACCTGGGTTTCAAAACAGATATTAGAATTTTCTATCCCAAACAATTGGACGACCAAAACATTTAATTCATTAAAGTTGCAAAATGGCCGATCCCTATTCTATGGTTAAAGGAGGTAAACTTAAATTCAGAAAAGGAAAAGAAAAAAAGTAATGTTTTTAGTGGTTGTGCCGATAGATTGTGGATATTTGCATTGCTCGCTCAAAGAGTTTTGAAATTTAGTAATTGTAGTGATTGTATTAATGTATTTGATTGGTAATTGTTTGACTAATGTTACATTATATTACTTTTTAGAGTTAAAAAAGTTAAAACAGCAAATAATGAACAGACTCAAGAACAATTGGAGTCAAACCAGAGTACCCTGAGACATGGTATGAAGCTCTAATTTAATACTTTTGTAGGCCAAATTAATGAGGACTTACAATGCCATGATTATTTGCAAACAAAAATCTGACTTAATTCATTTTAAATTCCAGGAGGTTGGTGGCACTGCGAGGAGTTTCTTGAAATCAATGGATCCATAGCCATTGAAATGGGCGAGATGACGTACATCAAGTCTCTTGACAACGGATTGTTGAGTCTTGGAAGAGAACATGGCATTGGTTGGCATTTTAGTTGCATTTGTATTCGTGCTTATTTAAATTTCCAATTATTATCTCGTTTGGCAGAATTCTTATCAATGTTTTGTTCTTGCTAGGTGAGGGACCAGATGCCGAGGAGATTTTGACGGCCGTACGGATTTCTGACACCCACATTGCCCTGAAGTCGGGCTATCACAAATATCTCGGTGTGCAGAGTGATGGCAAGGTTGTTGCCAGGGCGGACGCAATTTCAGGCAGGGAGCAGTGGCAGCCAGTGTTTCAAGATGTTGGTTGGGGATTACAATTTAATGCAAATTCTGTATTATGAGTGACATTAACAAGTTAATTTTTAACTTAAAGTTTGTAATATTATGAGACAATTAATATTTTCTTAATTCTACAAGTTACATGCATTTGAATTTTCAATTATTTACAACATTTTGATTTCATTCTCACAGGGGAAATTGGCTCTCTTGGGTCACAACGGTCGATTTCTAACCAATGACAATGAAGGCATTTTCTGTAGCAGTAAAACTGCAGCAGACAATGAGTTCATACAAGTAAGCACTCAACTCCTTTGCCATGTTTTCCACTTTTTTGAGTTTCAACTTTCTAAATCTTGTTCGTTATGTGTTTTAGATTCGTTCCTGCTCGAAGAGAGAGAAGGCGAAAACAGAAGCAGATTCTGACTCTGGGAAGTTGAAGGACGTTGAATTGAATTATGTGTAAGTAATGTTTTCTGATTTAATTTGTGAATCATCTCTGATGGATTTCATGTCTAATTTGTCCTCCCTTCTCCAGGAAAAAGTTTCAGAGTTTTGAAGACAGAAGAATCAGAGTGAATACAGAGGATCGCTCCTCAATTAAGAAGGCAAGACTGGATGGATCCTTACATGAGACACTTCTCGATAGGTTTGCTTTGTCTTTTTAGTGTGAATTCATTTCTGTTGAATTAACTTTGTGTTAAAAATTCATGCTTATATTTATTTTTCAGGAGAGAGAAAATGAAGTCTGACAAATTCTGTAAATAATTGTATTTTTCACAAAAAGTACTGGCTTGTGTGCACGATCTGTTGGAATAAAGTTGATTGTTGGTAGTAGAGTGTGGTGTTAATATCCTATTAAATTGTTAGTGTCCATTCTGTTTGTTCTACTCTGGGTTCACTTAAGCTGTTCTAAATACTCAAGTACATCAAGTGAATTGCTGTTAAATGTGGCAATCTTGATGTTTAATGTAATATGTCTCCAGTAATGTTGAAATACTTGGGAATTCTGTGGTGATTCTCCAGCTTTACATCCAGAGTTTGTAATTTTTCTAGTGGCATTTAATGAATAGGAAATGATAACATTTGGCCATGGAGTGGTTAATGAGTCATAATTTGACAATTGAAGTGACTTAGCTGGTTGTATCCCTCCAAATTTTCCAAACAGGAAGTTAAGTCTTGTTTGTAAAATGCGGATCTGTTAACTTATGTGAGAATCTTATTCAAAACGGCACGACCTTCAGGTTTTGCATAAAGGAATCTTTTGTTGTGAAAGTCATTGTCCTGGGTTACCGAGTCGAGTCCTGTTATGCACTAATTTTTAGGCATCTTGTTGTGTAAGCTTCTGCTATGGGAATAAATAGAAATGATTGGGTCAGTAATCATCGGTTCAAATATTACTTGGATATTATTAGGTTGATATTTTGGGTGCTCGTTATGGTTGAATTTAGTGGATGTCGATTACAAATCACAATGAGTGAGCCACGTGGTTTTGGCCTGTGACTGGTACAAAAGAGTCGCAACTGTGTTGAATAATGATCTTTTGATTGTTGATTGGAGACCGGTTCAAAGTTGCACAGTGATTTTGTGCTTAAACTTTAAACATTTGAGATGGCTGAATTAGTACCTGTTATTACCAGTGAAGCTTTCCATCAACAATCCAGGTATATTGCGATTTTTGCGGGAACATCTGAGATTATAAACATTTTCGCGATAGTCATTTTCCTGTATGAGTTTTGACGTTGTCTAATTTAGTTTTGAAGTTCGTTCTTTTGCATTTAAGATTGAACAGTTTAAACGAAAAGTTCAGAAACCTTTATGGAAGCCAGCCAGAATTTGTATGTAGGGCTCCAGGGAGGGTCAACTTAATTGGTGCGAACGGATTTTCTGAATCAAATATTTTATTGAGTGAAATCACAGTCGTTTTCAACTGTTGCAGGAGAACACATTGATTACTGTGGTTATGCAGTTTTGCCAATGGCCATTGATCAGGATATTCTCATTGCTGGTTCAAAAACTGCAGATGGCAGCATCAAGCTTTCAAATGTTAACAGCAAATATGTGTTAGTTATTAATGAACTTGAAATACTTTGATAATTTTGTTTGTAATTAGTGGGATTATAATTTATAAATTTACCATCACAGGCCACATGAAACAATGTGCAACTCCTATGAAATTGACAAAGTAGCTCCCAAATGGCATCACTACTTCTTGTGTGGATACAAGGGAATCCTAGAAAGATGTGGGGAAGGTCAAAGTGCTGGTTTGAACATCCTCATGGATGGAACAGTGCCTTCATGTGCAGGCTTGTCAAGCTCCAGTGCTCTTGTGTGTTCGTCTGCTCTTGCCACCACTCTTGCACTTGGGTTGAAGTTGTCTAAGGTGAGTTCTTGCAATTCTAACAATATTTTTGCTTTCTGTTAAAGAAATTGATAAAGAGATTGATAATTGTTTTAATATAAATGAACCTCAGTTTGATACTTGATATTCAAAAACTAGTAATACTAAATAGAAAATACTATTCAAATTTAATGTCACTTGGAATTGTAAATGCAAAGACAAAAATGATGTTTTTCAGCTCGAATTGGCAGAAACTTGCCAGAGATGTGAGAGATACATCGGAACAGAAGGAGGAGGCATGGATCAGTCCATTTCATTTCTTGCCCTCAAAGGAAAGGTTGGGCATTGGATAGCTCAAATCTTATGCATTGCATTATATCTATTAAGTTATAACTTAACTTCTCAAGGCCAAACTTGTGGAGTTCAATCCAATAAGAGGAACTGATGTGCAGATTCCCAAGGGTGGGATCTTTGTCATTGCCAACAGTTGTGTGGAAATGAACAAAGCTGCCACAGATCACTTTAACATCAGAGTAGCTGAGTGCAGACTGGCAGCTCAGCTTCTGGCCAAAAAGAAAGGAGAGAACTGGAGAGAATTGAAGAGATTGGGTGATGTGCAGAAGAAACTCGGCCTGTCTCTGGCTGAAAGCATCCTTCTTGTTGAACAACATCTCCATTTGGAGCCCTATTCGAAGCAGGAGATCTGCAAGGAACTGGACGTCACAGAGGAGGAACTGAATGAATTGTCTCTTGGTCCACGATCAAGGCATGGTGAGCATTTGAAATTCAAATCACCTGCATGATTTTTGGGAGGTGGTTTATTAAAATATGTCTATTAGGTTCGAGTGCCCTCGATTGTGATCTCAAGATAATCTCAGCATGATTGTGGACATGCACATGAGGCTAATGAGGCTAATTATATCATGCAAATCAAAAAGGTGATTAATATTCATTTGCCCCTCCCACTAATATTCTTGTGAAACCTCAGTTCAAGAATTCAAGCTGCATGACAGAGCTCTGCATGTCTACTCCGAAGCCCTTAGAGTTCTCGACTTCAAGAACATGTGCGACACTGCCTCAGGCGATCCAGAGGCGACCTTGAAGAAGTTAGGTGAACTGATGAAACGAAGTCACGAAAGTTGCAGGGACCTTTACCAGTGCAGTTGCAAGGAACTGGACGAAATCGTTGAGTATGCCATGTGAGTGCAAACACATTTGAGCCATTCCATTTTATTTTCATCGATTTTCTGTCGACCTGAAATGTTAATTGTCTTTTATTTGAACAGATGTTCGCTGTAAATGTCGGTGGTTATGTAGTTCGGCAGTCGTTTTCGATGTCGACCTTTCGATTTTTGTGTTCACTCCGTTTAGCTTCGACATTCTAACTGTTGTTATTAGTATTATCGTGACATTAACATTTCGTGTAATTATGGAGAGAATCAACTCTTCAAACTACTAAACACAATGCATGCCACTGACCTGGTAGTAAATGATAAGAATTTTAAAGGATTTTTCGATGAAATTTTGTCTGGTTATTATACCTTTTATATGTTTAAATATTTTACATGCATTTGGACTCCTTCGAAACATTCAGGCAAAACGGAGCACTCGGCAGCAGGCTGACGGGCGCAGGATGGGGCGGTTGCTCGGTGTCTTTGGTCAGGGAGGCAGAAGCTCAGGCTTTCCTGCAGAAGATGAGGGAGTTTTACTTGAAGAAGGGACTGCCACAAGCCACCATCGATGTTGCCTTGTTCGCCACCCAACCCGGTGCCGGGGCTTCGGTCATTGCCAACTAGTCTTTGTCAGGATCTCAGACTTTTTGTCTGAACATTCCTTTGTCTGAACAAAACTTTTTAAATTTTGTCATCTAATGCTTTTTCTCTATTTTGGTTTGTTTTGGTTATTAGGGAACACTGGATTCCATTTTCATTTGATAATTTGGTTTATGTCTTGCCAAATGGAACTCACAAGTTTTGTGTACCTAGCTCATGTCTTATCTTTACCAAAATGTCTGAGGCTAGCCTGACATTTGTACAATGAATACTCATATTTGGTAGAGATTCAAAACAATAGTTAATCCTATATTTTCTGCTCAATAAATGTTTGAACTCGTCATATTAACAGAAATGTATTTATTTTCCCAATAAACCCAATAGCAGGTATAGTGTCACAAAACAGATTCATGAGTAAAACAGCATGACAAGTAAATATGCTTCAAAGTGGAATGTGATATTAAATCATGAGAAAGAAATACCAGCAGATATCTTTTGTCAAGTGAACAACATTCAAAATAGTCTGGAGACTGGTCACATCCAAAACAAGCGATATCCTGCGAGATTAATTCTGTCAGATCTTGACATTGCTGCTGGGCCAAATTCAGATCCTTGTTTTTGATGAACTAGAGGATGCAAAAAGCCTTCTAACAAAGATGACTTGAAGTCCTGAAGTGACCATTATAAGGATGCACATGAAGATCGACAGATAGAGTACATAGGTGTTGTTATCCCTGATCAGATACCAGTCTTTTATGACTGCCTGGGTGTCCAAAGTCATCAAGGAAAGCATTTGTTTTATTTTCCTATCAATGTTTTGGAATGAATTCTGAAATGAAAAATTATCTAAGCCTGCTGGAAATGAGTCATTTGAGGAGTATTGCTCACGCTGAAGTTAGCTAGACTTGACACGGAATTCTGATATTCTTCGACATACTTTTCCCAATCAGTATCGAAGTAAGAATTTACATACATGTGGATAATTTTGGAAGAGAATTTACTCAACCTGTTGTCCAGGCAGATAGCATAAATGCCTGTTGAATATCAGCATAAGTTAGTAGAGAACCATAATCCTATTCAGGGAGTTTTAATGCATACCGTCAGTTGGAATGACATCATCATGTCTCCCTTGGTCTGTCCATTGGAAACTTTTCAGACAAATTCCATCAGGTCTTATGATCTCTAAATCAATATTCTTATCAGCTCCTCTGATAACCTTTGATGGAGAGAATAAAAACTAGGACGACTTGTGTTAAACATATGAGGAACATTCTACTGACCTGAAAATATATGAAAAACTTTGCATCCTTTTGCAAAGATTGGTAAAAACATTGGAAGCTGCCACCATGGATTTCAATACTCATTTCATGTAACATGCCAGGCAAACCAAAATGTTCAATCACGGGACTTTCTATGACTCTTGAAGGTATTAATCCTTTGTCCAAATATTCATGATCCAACTTAAATACCTTTTTAGTTTTTTTTTCAATACCACCTGTGTTGCCCTTGCTCGAAACCATATGGAAAACGCACGTTACCATTATCATAGCAAAATACAAAATCAAGCTAAAACGAATCTTAGCCATTGTATTTCAAAAAAAATATCCAACGCTATTTCCCTTCGATTTCTTAATGTCAGTCCCACACCACCGACCAGAAGCAATTACTAAGGTGAGCGCGCCGCCGGCTCACCAGTACTTTATAGTTGCGCTGTATTTGGTCGGATCTTCATGAAAATTCTGAACGAATAAAGATTTTAAACATGGTCCCAAATTTCATATTTCTGATGTACTTAATGCAGTTTCACTCGAACCAAAGCACCCCAGTACCTTCCTTGCAAAAAAGTCGTTAGAGCTTTTTGTTGTCATTCATTGGCACCAAGAATAAGGTTGTACTTTTTGAGGACGGTTAATTCATCTGCATTTAAAAAAACTTTCAATATCAAAGCCTGTTTATTTAGCTTTATCACACTTTGAAGACTATCACCAAATTAATCCCTTAGATGAATTAATTATAACGTTTTTATTTGTAAGAAGGCTTCAGCACGAAAATCCCGAACGGAAACTCATACGCGGCTTAGTTCTCCAACTGCTTTATGACACGTCGTTATATATAATATTTTCGATTTGACACTTCTGAAATTTATTTATGTTATCCTGTAACCCAAACATAGTCTGTGTTTTATTTCTAGGAGAAAAGTGGCTGGACAGCCATTCTTCAATGTTCAATGACAAATCGATCGAATAGCCAAACCATGAAGAGGTGAATTTGAATTCTTCAGGTCATGCCTTCATGCATGCGTTCACCCTATTCACTTAATTCGCTTACAAGATCAGAAAACGTAGTGGTCAAAATGGTCAGATGATGTGATGTTATTAAAAATCGTACAACTCGCAAAGAGAAAGAAGTGACATCATGATTTTGTAATCTTGGCAGAACTTGGTACGTGCCACCTAAAAAGTTAAATTAGTCAAGTTAAGTAAAACTTTATCCTATTCCTCATTGTTACGCTGAGGACATTAATAAAATACTACGAGTTAAATAAGAAGAGAAGGTTAGAAATAGGCAGAGCAAGTTCCTGCTACTTTTTTTTTAAGTCCGAGTCATGTTAGATATGCAAATGAATGTAATAAAATAAACATTTTCCTGGTGAATAATTACACTTAAGTGATTATAAATATGCAAGCACATTTTTTTGATAAATAAACTATTTTGTACGTATTTCCTCTATTTATCACTAATCTAAAGCTTTAACAGACGAAGGTTGACTTTAACGATAATGATTCAGAGTTTGATTAAAGTGGCGTATGTTCAACAGAAACACTAACGTAGAGGGAAGCTTTCTCTGAAGAGGAAGGTTTTGAAGGCGGAATGAAACCCGGTTGGATCAGTGTTGGTTATCGGAGGGGAACTTTTCCTGTAATTCGAAACTCGAATTAATAAGAGTGAAGGTTCTATGGAATTCTTGTAGTTTGATCTTGTTAATGTTGCCTTGTTATGTAAAAACCTTAGTAATGCACATGCAACTCGAATTTTCAAGTGTTAGATTGAACAATTTAAATATATTTTTAAGTGAAAAAAAGTTTAGTTAAGTGATATTTTACTATACCACATAAAATGCAGGCAGATGAGACGCCGTCATGCACCGCTCTTGCCGCCACAACTTTATCAACTTCTCACAGGTGTTTGTCGATCGATGATGGTACAATACGACTGAGAGGCTGCATAGATGAGTCATTAACAACTGAGAAACTTGTTTGACGATGTTAACGAATATGTCGAAATCGAGGAACTTAGGAATATATCTCTGCTGTGCTCTTGCTCTGTTACTCTATCATGTTGATGGAGAAAGCTGCCCGAACGGAACATTTTGTGATCCTCCGCCTTCATTGACTCTCGACGCTTCCAGTCCTGTGATTGTTAGCGCCAGCAGTTTTTGTAATGGTTCCTTTTTTCTGGGCGACAAAACACTTCCATGTGATCCTCCAGATAAACAGTTATCAATCTGAGGGATAAGATAGTAAATTCCCTTGGTATTTCTGAGGGTGTTTATGGCACATACTGGATCTCGGCCTTGACAATGAATACTATTGATAAAACTTATAGAGAAGAGTCAATTATTGTAAACTTCACAAACACATTCCTCATAACTGGAATTAAGATAATCTTTTCAACACCTGACAATCTAGCTAATGATATGAGACCTAGATCAATGGAGATTCAGGGTTTTGTTGGGAGTACTTGGCAAACCTGGAAATATCTTGATGTAGATTGCTCTGGCAAGGATCCCTGTGAAACTCGGAACTCATCCAGTGGTGGTGGTGGTGAATATTCCATGGTAAATTAATGTTTTCAAAGTGTAATCTTCTTAGTCAAGTAATAAGTAACTTAAAGTAATAAAGCAACTTGCAATAACCAATTAATAATAATGGCTAAGCATTTCGTGACAGATAGTAACCGATCATGTTGCATCGAGTAACATTAGATATTTCCAGGTGGGGTTTATTCCTTCTGAGTACTCGGACTTGGACGAGGACGAGACGCTCCAAATGTCGTACATGGCTTCTGCTGTGCAGTTCAAGTTTAAGATGCCAGCAATAACAAATAATGAGAATTTGTCCTACTACACCGTGTCAGATATAGACATTCAGTATAGATGTGCATGCTATGGACATGCTTCTCAATGCAATGGCGCTGTTAGTAATTTGTGGAATAACAAACGTCATGCCTTGATAATTTTTGTAACAATTTATCTATGATTTCCAAGACTGGAGTTTGTCAGTGCCAACACAACACTGCTGGTAACAACTGTGAGATATGTCTGCCTCTGTACAACAACGTCAGTTGGCAAATGGCCACACCTACAAGTGCATTCCAGTGTCAAGGTATCAAAGTTGAAGTGTGAAGTTTTTGATTGATAGAAGTGCTGGTCATGAAATATTTAGATTTTTTAATCTTATGTTTAGAGTAATTCCAAATTGGACTCATGTAACTTAGTAATCACGGTTTAATTTATGTAGTTCGTAACTTCAGGAGAGCTTGTCTCTTACGATGCAATTTTGTGTAATTTTCTTTGAATTGATAACTATTGTATTGAAGTTGCACGACAACAATGTTTACGTGCCGGCGAATAAGTATTAATAAATAGCCAATGAAAACAATTGCATTTGTTTATTATGCATCACCACTATTCATCGTGCTCCACTGCAGTGTGCAACTGCAACAACAGGGGTACTTCGTGCGAATACAACGACATCGACACGAGTGCTTCCTGCACCGGGTGCCTCCATGGAACTTCGGGCAAATACTGCGAGAACTGTGCCCCCGGTTACTATTTCAACCCGGTCGGAAATGCTTCTGCCACCTCGGCCAGCAATTGCACGGGTGGGTGTGACCTTTGATCTTGATGGCTTGAAGGCTTGAATGAGATGTTTTAATGTTTTGCAAAGTGACTAGATGTGAGACTAGATATTTATTGGCCTGGTCATTTCAAGTTCTGGTGATATTTCCCTATTATCACCGAAATTGATTGCTTGTAATATTTATTTTTTTATTTAATAGAAGCCCACTTTTCAATTTTTGTCTGTAAAGTTATGTCATTGCAACTATTACTCATTATGAATTGATTTGTTTAAAGCAATTTCCAATTGATTCTGATGGGAATTAAATTATTTTTTCCAGGATTTGATGGCAGTACGACCAAACGTGAGATGTTGACAGTATTTGTATTGTGTGTCGTGTTGTTGTGGTAGCATGCATGGTTATGTCATGCATGGTTAATGTTTGTGTTGTCAGACGATGTTTTAACCTCCTGTTTTGTTTCTGTAGCATACAACTGCTTCGATGTCTGCATACGTGAGTTGTCAATTCATTGGTTGTTACCCGCGATCGTTATTATTGTCACATTCATTCAGTAATGTTGGTGACGATGATGACGACGACGACGATGATACTACTACTGCTAATAATAATAATAATAATAACAATAATAATAATAATACTTAACAATAATAATAATAATAATAATTTTTATTCACTACTTTCATTTGCATCCATCCATCCATCCGTTATGACTTAGATAACCAGCGATAATCTCTAGCCAGAAGTACAATTAAAAAGATTGTTATTGCAGAATATTAATGCAAGTCGCAAATAAGAGAGTGTTGGATATTAGAATTTCCATGCATACTTATAATTCCCAGTTTAAGTAGGCTAGAATATATTTTTGTTATTTTTATTATTAATTATCAATATTTTTCAGCCTGCAACTGCAGCACAGTTGGCACGTACAATAATGGCTCCTCTTGCGACTCCAGCGGTCAGTGCCAGTGCAAGTCGAGGGTCACAGGTCGCATTTGTGACACTTGTGCTGATGGAAGCTACAACCTCTCGCCTCTCGCGCCCGAAGGTTGTTCAGGTAAGTGAAGTAAGAAGACAAATGAAGTTGTTTTGCTAATGCAAAATATATCGGGAATTTCTGATTTTTATTCTGATTGAGTGATCAATAATCTTTTGTTTGTCGATATTGTTTTTTTTTTTTGGAGTTTGGAGTGTTTACTGTATTTTGATATTCACTTTGTGTTTTTTTATACTTTTTGATATTCACTGTTATGCTTTTGAAAACTAAAATATTCAGAACATTTAAAGCAAAATTTTAAATACTCAAATGAAGAATGTTTTATTCCTTCTTGAGATACATTGTGCAAATTAAAGTTCTTTCTTATAAAGAAATCATTAATAATCGCCCCACAATTTATTTTCCAGGATGCGACTGTGAGGTCATGGGAATTATTACGTGCGACAAGACAAATGGCACTTGTACTTGCAAGAACAACACCTCAGGAGTTAGATGTGACACTTGCAAGGCATGACAACCACTTTAACCTAGCTACAATAAACAATAATTTAGAAATACTAGTAATTATAAATATGTCTATGAAAGTAATGGTTTCAGATTATGTCTAGCTTACTCATAACAACAACATTCAACAGCCTGGCTACTTCAATCTGAGTTTGAGCAACCCTGAAGGCTGTTCTTTTTGTGACTGTGATGTGGGTGCTTCCGCAAGTAGAGTGTGTGACGGCTCGGGGTCGTGCCAGTGCAAAAGCTTCACCACGTCGAGAACTTGCGGCTCGACTGTAGGCGGCTACTTCGGTCCCCGACTGGATTTCTACACGTTCGACGCCGAATATTTTGCCAACGTCGCGGTTGGTATTTTGTTTTCGATTGTGATCGGTGTCAGCGGAGGAGTCGTCTTTCGTTTGTTTTGTTGGGGATTTGAAAAGGTTTTAGAATCAAGATTGTAAACTTTGACGATCGCAAAGAATTCCATTTAATTTCTAGAAAATTCTTAGTGATTTGAAAATAAGTTTTTTGCTCAAGCTCAAATGTTACTTTTAACAGTTTCGTGCTTCTGTCATTATTCTGAAATGTAGGTGAAACGAGTAGGCATTATTCTTTTCCTCTACCAGGGTGGTAACATTGTCGAAAGAGTGGGTGGTGGAAGTGAGGGATCCACCTTCACAGGGAGAGGGTTTCTGAGTGTCATCCCCCCTGCAAATTTGAACTTCACCGCAAGGGTGTTGTCGTCAGCCCTGTATCAGGTGGTCCTGAGATATGAGGTCAGAAACGAATTCATAAGTAGTTTGATTGCATGATTTTGAATAATTTAAATTTTATTCATTAAATTACTATTTCAGCCTATTATTATTATTATTATTATTATTATTATTTATTATTAATTATCATTATTATTATTATTATTACATGCTTGAGAAAATGATAATTAGATGAATTACACTTACAGAGCAGCTTGACTACTGACGTCACAGTAGTTGTGACACCATCGGCCATCAACAGTGGTTCAACAGGTCCCCTAGCAATATCGATCAACGATCCTGTTTGTCCCAATTCAACAGCAGCTGTCACTCTCTCTGGACCAATCACCGTCAAGGACAGCTCGGGTAGCCGACAGATTCTGAGGAAATGCGTACAAGATTTGAAGCAGCATTGATTAGTTCCCAATCAGGCCAAATGTCCATTTTACAGAAATTACTTTTAAGGCTTTGTTGAGATTCAGCAACTAAGTTTTCACATTGCAAATGTAAAAGTTTGGCGACTGAAAAGATATCTGTTTGTGTTTGATGACTAAAAAAGATGTCAAGTGACTGTTATTCATCACCGACAGGATTCACCCGGCTGGTCGGATCAATTTGTCTCGCCACGGGTGTCAACTATGACGTGAAACTCAGTGTTCCACCCGCCCGATCGGGTGGCCTGGGAAGCAGCATCCTCCTTGATTCCGTTCGATTCTTTTAATTTCTTTATTCTCTTTTCATTTTAATTCGAGGTATTTAATTATTTTTATCATCATTTTCATTGTTTTGTTTTGTTTTGTTTGTCCTTTAAAAGTAATTGTTCAAGATTTAGTAAGAATGAAATTCATTCTGTGCCTATCCGTGCCTTGCAGGTCGTCTTCTTCCCCAGCATTGAAAATCTGACCTCGTACGTGGCCGGCAACGACTCCACAAAAGCTCGAATGAGGCAGTGTTTTGAGGCCGACATGGTTGTTTCCAGTGCCAACAGGACCGCCCTTGGATGCCCAGCCATCGATTACTCGCTCATGATCGACCTTGGTGGTCAAGCTTATGGTGATTTTAATTAAGTTTATTTTGAAATTGCAAACAAACTTGATATATTTAATATTTTTTTTTTTAGAAAATGCAATAAAGTGATTCTTTTAATTCTGATATTTTCCGAAAAGCTAGTTACTTTTATTGATTTACTCATCGATTCTGCATTTTGTTGTTTATCAATGCTTCGTTTCCTAAGAAATGACAAATTGAGACTTCGAGAGAACACAAGAAAAATGATGAATAAGTTGGGATGACCTGAGTCATCTTCAATGTGTGCTACCTTTTCATCTGTCGACTGATTAATGCTATGCACATGGCGCCATAGACATTTATTATTACTATTATTATTATTATTGTTACTAATATTATTATTTGTTGTAGTAACTATCATGATTTCTGTGAGACTCATGTGATACTTTCCTATTACAAAGCCCACTCATTCATTAAATATAAATTAAAATTATTATTACTGTTATTATAATACTATAATTAATTATTCAGCCTGCAACTGTGATGCAGTGGGCAGTTACAACCAAAGCTGTTCGTCCGTCGGGGGTCAGTGCCCGTGCAAGCCCAACGTCTTCCTGAGAAACTGCTCGCAATGTTCGGTCAACAGTTACAGATTCAGTCTTGAAGGATGTCTCGGTGGGAGATGAATTGTATTCTAATATTCGTGGGGAGTGAATAAAAATTTCAATGTTGTTGATTTTCGGTCCAACGCTGGAATGATCGAATTATGATATAGATGGATTAAATTATATCGAATTGTTGGACACGTTACTGATTTGATTTTTGTTTCTAGAAATCACTTGCGACCTAAGGGAATAAATAATTTATTTTATGAATAAATTAGCTTAATTTTTTAATTAAGACCAGATGAATTATTAGCCAATTACCAATTCGTGATCACATTTTATTTGCAAAGTATCAATTGTCGTGAACATGTCCTCATTTCCATTGAGAATGTGATTACTAAGAGTAAACTAAAAGTTCATTTTGTTGACAGCTTGTGCCTGCCACCCCAACGCTTCCATGACGTTGAAATGCAATGAAAATGGAACCTGCCAGTGCAAGGCGAACGTCACCGGGGAGAAATGCGACCGATGCATCGACAAGCATTTTGGACTGACCACTGGTACATGGATTGAGATTGTCACTATCATTTTTCTTTTGTGAGAAATTTGAGTTCGTTTAAATTAACTCCAAGCAATTATTGCAAACGACAAGTTGTTACGAATAGTGAGCTATTACGTTGGAAAAATGTATAAATAAACTCTGGCGAGTCCGAAACATTTGAAGAATGTTCTGAATGTCGTCGTGGCACATTTTCAGGTGCAGGCTGTCAGCCATGCCAATGTTCTGGATCGTACGTCGTCAACGACTCTTGCCTCGACAACGGGCAGTGCTTCTGCAAGCCTGGCATTTCAGGCATTAAGTGTACCAGCTGTGCTTCAGGGTACGATGTCTTGGAATGCATGTCTTTTTTATACTTTCCCAGGTCTGATTTAATTAAACATGGTTTGAGGCAATATTTCTAACCAAGGATTAGACGAAAAATTGACCATGTAATTAAGTGATTTTATTTATAAATTTGTATATTTCAGGTATTACGGACTGACCAGCTTAGGCTGTAGTTCATGCAATTGTAATCTTCAGGGGAGTCAGGCCTCATTTTGCGACCCTGTCAGTGGTACGTGCGCCTGTAAAACGCAGGTCGCTGGATTCTTCTGTGATTCCTGCAAACCAGGTTAGAGTTGGTTTAGCAAGTTGCCATGTCGTGTTCATCTTTATCCAATTACCGATGCAACTTTCATATTTTGTAATTACATGATTGTTGTATTGATCACTGAATTGTAATTCGACGTCGAGAACATATTAAAACATTTCCTTCAAATTTATTTCAGGGTATTTTGGGCTCGGTCCTTACAGCAGCGAGGGCTGCATGAAGTGCCATTGCAGTGGAGTGTCACAAAACTGCACATCTGCTCCAGATTGGTGAGAAGTCTCAATCAAATGTTTTATTTGGAAATAATCGAGCTGGATGCAGTCGTGCGTTGAAAAGAAAGAAACAGGCGAAAATGCATGAATTAAAAGAAATAGGCAAATTCAAAATGTTTTCAAGATGCAAGCAGCTGGTGATGACATTTTAATGCTTTTAAGGATAATCCTCAATACTAAAATCATGTCAATCAACTATTTCTTTATAATATGCCGGTCAAAGATGCTATTAATTGTACGTTACAAGTTATGTTCGATTCTCACGACATGAACATGAATATCACTCCAGGTATCAGGCTGTTTCGATATCAAAGCCATCTCTTGGCTCCTCCATCCCATTTGAGGAATCATGGACAGGTGTGACTCAGAATGGCAGTTCTGTGCCTGTTAACTTCGGTTCAACTCTTGTTATCCCAGAGTAAGGAAACGTTCGACTTGAGTCAAGAATTAAAAATAAAAATGTAAAAAAAATATTAATAGTTTTTGTTTTTACATATTTTATATGTTACATTAAATAATAATAATAAATAATGCCTACATTGATATTACAATAAATGTTATCTATAAATAACCTCTACCAAAATGTGTTCCTCAAGTGTGTTCTGGCAAATCACCAATACCGATGGAACGGAAACGCCACTTTACTTTGCCTCTCCAAAGAGGTGTTCTGCAGAGACATGCTTCAATGGTTTCAAGGCATCCTCCTATGCACAGTGGCTGAATATAACTCTTATGTTCAACCAGTACCCACCCTCGGCTCCACCGGGTCCCCTGATGACCCCCTTTCCTTCCTACCCAGACGGTGACGTCATCATTAGAGGCGAAGGTGTCAACTACTTCCTCACGACGTCGCTCAACGTGTCGTCGGCTCAACCTACGACTTACAGAGTAATGTTTTGTTTACCTCATTGTAGTGACGGTGAGCATTGTAGTGGGTTTGAGATAATAATAATAATAATAATAATAAAAATTAATAATAATAATAATAATAATAACATTAATAATAACAATAAAAGTAACAGTAACAATAATAATAATAATAATAATAATAATAATAATAATAATAATGATAACAATAACATCTGCACAGATCATGATAAGCGAGTCGTACTGGCTCAAGAACGGCACTTCCACACACCCCAGCTACGACGAGATGATACAAGTCCTCTACAACATTCAGAGCATCTTGATAAGAGCCAAATTCTCCATAGTAGGATTATTCTTCTTTTTGAAGGCTCTTCGAGAATTTTGAGAAGGTCAACTCGATTACTTCCATGCAGAATAACGGGTCAACGACATCTTTGATCAACAT
The DNA here is from genome assembly GCA_011800805.1 of Hirudo medicinalis. NCBI lineage: Eukaryota > Metazoa > Annelida > Clitellata > Hirudinida > Hirudinidae > Hirudo > Hirudo medicinalis. Next base: position 36,773 of record MPNW01000275.1, read on the forward strand.
CACCATGGGCTACGGGGTGAACGACCCTGCCTCTGACAAGGTCCCCCTGACTAACGTCGAACAATGCGTCTGCCCTCCCACTTATGAGGTGAGACAACGACACTTGTCATTCCAACCGATTGTAAGCTACCGCTGTGTTTTTAAATTCTATCCTGATTGCTGAATCACTGATTAAAAGCAATTTATCTAATTAATTATTTTTTAATAAAAATATGGGTTTGATTGCTTATACGAATGATTGGTTTCAGATTCAGAGCTTCTCGCATCAAGAAATGATAATAACCACTAATTCTTAAGTGACGTGATGAGGCTATAAATTGGCAATTAAATCAGAAATTTATTTTACTGGATTAAGTGCTTCTTAATAATGATAATAATAATAATGATGATGATGATGATGACGATGACGATGATGATGATGATGATGATGATGATGATGATGGTGATGGTGATGATGATGGTGGTGGTGGTGATGCTGATGAAGTCGTAACATATTCAGACATAGCTTTCTCAAAGTCAAAGTTGCTGTAGATCTACTTTGACCGATGCAGAGGTCAACTCATCGACTTTCACTTTCATTCTCAGGGTCAGTTTTGTGAATCCTGCTCGGCCGACTACACGAAGGTGAACGGCAAGTGCGTTCAGTGCACTTGCAACAACCACAAATTCCCGGGCACCACCTGCGACCCCAACACCGGGAAGTGCAACTGCACTCACAACACGCAGGGGGACCACTGCGACAAGTGCTTGCCCGGTTACTATGGGGATGCGACGACCAAGTTGCCAGGTGAATTGAATTTTAAGACTGAAATATAAACAGGATTCACCTGGTTGACCCATCACGTGATGTTATGCGATGTTATGTGATGTTACATGATGTTACGTGATGTCATGTGTCATGTTATTTTACGTGATGCTATGTGATGCTATGTGCTGTTACATGATGCTATGTGATGTTATGTGGTTTTTGACATTTCTAGGCAGCTGCAAACCTTGCATGTGTCCTGGTAACGTGAACGATCCAAATGCTCTTGTCCATTCACCAAATAAGAGCTGTAGCATCTCGGGATTATCCTTCGTCTGTGACTGTGAGAAAGGTTACTCGGGCAGCAGGTGCGATTCCTGTGGTTACGGTTACTATGGCACTCCAGCCAACATGACGGTCATTATTCTTTGAAGAATATTGTGAATAGTACAAAACATTAATTAAATATTATTTTCAATTTATAATAAATCCATCCATCCATCCATCCATCCATCCATCCATCTATACATTCATCCATCCATTCACGGCATTAATTAATGTTAATAACTTCGTAGCTGTGATTAAATTCCATTCTTCTGCTACTACACCATGTGCTGCCATGGTCAATAATTATATTCACCATGTCTACCATGGCACCAGGTTGGTGGTGGAATGTGCCAACAGTGCAACTGTGGCGACACCGTGGACTGCGATGGTGTCACAGGAGAATGTCGCAACTGCTCGGGCAACAAGATGGGCGTCGGATGCTCCCAATGCAAGCCCAAGTACTTCAGCCTTGAACTTGTCGGCCCCTCTACAGTCTGTCAAGGTCACTGTTCATTACTATAGTTATCATAATTTGTAATGCACTGCATCAGCCTGAAACTCAATAAAAATCAATGCGGGGATTGCACCAAGGTCGACAATCAGTTAAGCCAATTGCTAATTAGCTACTTGGTTAATAATATACAAAAATAGTAACAACAACAATAATAATAATAATGACAACAATAATAACAATAATAATAATAATAATAATAATAACAATAACAATAATAATAATAATAATAATAACAACAACAATAATAATAATATATATTTCCATTCTTAAGATGTTTTTCATTTTTCCTGGTTTTCCCACCATTGACAGCCTGCACATGCAACGAAACTGGTTCATGGTCACCTTGTGACATCAACACTGGCAGATGCAATTGCAGGCCTGGCATCGATCCATCCACGAATTGTTCCTCGTGCTTGTCAGGATTCTTCAACTTTTCCAGCGCTGGTTGTACGAACTGTGGTTGCAATGTCCAGGGAACTGTGGATGGGAATGCCAACTGCTCGGTTTGCTGATTAATTCAAGAGTGTTTGGCGAATCCATGCGTTCGTTGCACGAAGAGTGCATTTTAGAGTGCTTGCATCGGTCTTTGTGTTGTGAACTTAGAATTAGATTTAGAATTAGATTTACCAAAGTGTGTCGAAGTGGTGCAAAATAAATTAATTTATCACAATTATTTTATTAAAATAAGTTTTAACTATTACAATTCAATAACTTCAACGAATGAATCCAGTTTATTAAAAAAAACCTTTTGTGCCTTCAGATCAACAATGAGTTGGATTATTTGAGTAATTGAAATATTCTCTTTTCAAGTTGACCGGGCAGTGTACTTGCAAAGCCAATTTTGTCGGGCTTAAGTGCGATCAGTGCACAGATCAGAAGTATGGAGATGATTGCAACAGTGAGGAGCCATTTGCCCCTTTATTTTTGTTTCAGTTCAGTCTTTACCTTCATTGTTGAGGATTTTATCGACGGTCTTGTCTTGCACGACCTCGCTTGCTCACTTGTATCTACTGAAATAAATAAATTTCAAGCAACAGTCATTCCATTAAGTCAGAATTTTTTGTTTATTCTGTTTTATAAACATTTTTTTTTGATTTATTCAGAAACTTCATTTCATTTGAGACCCTTAATTAAATTAGATTAAATTGTTTGCTTAGAATCTGATGATCTCTTGAATCAGTTAACCGATTAACACACGAGAAAGCATGAAAATATGTCGCCGAGTTTTTAAGAAAGTTTTTCGTGTCGATGAGGTTTTTAAATCTTTTCCCAGCCAACTGCTCCTGCCTGGTCGACTACACCATCAATGGAAACAACAGCTGTACCAAGGGAGGCCAGTGTCAGTGCCTTGATGGTTATGGTGGTCATTCGTGCAACATATGCTCCGGAAATGGTTGGTCGTCACACAGTCTTTACGCCTGCACATGTGTGCTTTTATTCCAAAATTAGTATTTTAAAATGAGAGCCCGTCTAAAAAAAAAGTTTGTTTTGGTCCAACGAAGATAGTAAGTAGCTGTAACTTGTGACGTGTACTTCGGCGAATAAAATTGCTCGTTTCAAAATGAATTGGCGCCAACGTCCAGTAAGATTTTGTTTCACTGATATTTATAAGATGTTGGTTTCAATGACTTAAGCTGAAATAACTTGCACAAATAAACTTGCCAATGAGAGCTTCTCGACCGTGCCATTCTTGACAAAGATTGTTTTGTATTGTATGTTTTTTTATGTATGTTTTCGTTTACAGAGTCTTTTGATGGCATAACAACACTGCCAGAAGGTGATTTGAGTTTCATGAGATTCTCTGTTCTGACTTTAAATGCATTAAAACTGTTCTCCAATGACATAGCTTGATTAGAATGCATTGTCAGAGCATTGCCAGTGCATTGCCATTCGTTTAAAGTAACATTCACAGTAAGATACAACTTGAAGATTTTCTGTCTGTTTCAGGAACTCACCCCAACTGCACATCGTGCGGCCCATGTTTTAGAAGTTTAGCTGAGAGAGCAAGCATCCTCAACAAGAACCTGTCTGCTCTGCAATCACAAACATTGGATCTCATACAAAAAAATTTTGGTAATGCGGCTATTCTCGGCTTGATTTAATCTGACTTTTTGCGATTGAAATTAAAAGATCGAATTAATAATTAAGTTTTAAAGGGAGCAATTAAGTTGAAAGAAGTTGATTTCATTGTTGATCATGTCTTGCAGCTGGCAAAGGAGTGTCAGAGTATGGCTGGAGACTGGAAGTCGTGTCGAGTCCTCTCAACGCTTCCGAGTCGAACATAAAAATGCTCAATGTTTTGAGAGACAACCTGACAAATACTCATTTTTATGATGTTAGACTTTGTTCTTTACTTTCCATCTAGAAAAAAATGAGGCATGAAATAAAGTAAATAAAAGTAATTTTAATTGATTAGAATTAAATTATAAAATTGATTAAATATTAAGTAGATTAAATTAAAAAATTAAGAAGGTTTTCATTCATTCACAACTTATCTTTCATTCAAAGGTTCCCTCCCGACTGACGCAGCACGATTCCGATCTTCAAAATTTCCGTGCAAACTGGACGAACCTGACGGCCCGTAACGGGTACTTGGATGGAGTCGACCAAAACAGTCTGGAGACCGGAGACCCCATCTACCCCTCCATTTCCCTTCCAAACTTGAACATCACCTTCAATTCTGTGCGTAATAATCAGACCAACATGTTCTCGAGTGCCGAGACGGCTTACAACTCCATCGTGTCCTTGGACAAGCTCGTTCAAAACCAGCAGTTTGCCGTCGACGGACTGAAAGCCAGAGTTGAGTGAGTAGTTTCAGTGCTCTTGCGATTGCGAACGTGTGTAACGACTGATATTAATCCAGTGATTGTTACTTGTCTATTTATCTTTACAACCTTTGTGACATAATCAACATATCAGTTATTGGTGCTGATCACCTAATGCTAGTTTTGAGATCAGAGGCATGAATTATTCTAGGGCCGTCAACAGCACCATGAGCAGGTCCGATCAGAGCCTTGCGAATTCCTTGGACAGCATGGCTAGAATCAGCATACCAGATTTTCAATCGAAGTTGGACCTCGACGCCCGTCGAATGACGGACACCGGGAAGCTTGTCGACTCCCTCGGCAGTGACTTTGACACTGCTCAGTAAGTTGTCCTGCTGTTTTGCTACCTGACGTAATTGTTGGTGCTGAGTCAACGAGATCAGTTGATCACTTAGACGTATTTGCTATTCAACTGACACAATCCTGCTGGTTGTTTTTATTGAATTTTAAATAAAAGGTGTAAAGTCTGATTGCTTGGCTAATTAGATTCAAATTGTGCGGACGACAATGACATTCTATGTGGTTCTTCAGTTTAAATAGTTGATTCTAAATCTGGTTCTAAAATTGGTTGAGATTGTATGTTGATAACTGTTGGTACATTACATGAATTTACAACTTGACTAACACATTTACACTTGACTAACTCAAGTAGGAAGCTTACCTTTGCACACCTTAAAACTTAAAATTTCACCATTAACTGACACCAGGTACTTTTTGGGCAACTCCATGAGCCTGCACAACATCTCAAAGACCCTTCTTGATGCCTCCATCAGTCAGTACAGCAGCTGGAATGCACAGCTCGGTAGTACAGGCAGTTTCCAGAATTATTCCACCTTGATCCTGAAGGCTGCCCAAGATGCTGCAAGCTCAGCATCTAGATATTGTGTTGGTCTCATGATAGTGATAGTATTAGTAATAATAATAATAGTAATAATAATAATTTATTTCTTGAGTGAAATAATATTGTTGTTTGTTCTTATTTAAGCGATAAAATCAAATTGCGTCAGAAAGTCAGAACCAAACAAGTTAAACAAATTCACTGTGGTTTCTTAGATTAATTATCAATAATCTTAAATTAATTATCAATACTCTTAAATTAATTATCAATACTCTTAAATTAATTATCAATACTCTTAAATTAATTATCAATACTCTTAAATTAATTATCATTATTCTTAAATTAATTATCATTATTCTTACATTAAATCAACAAAAGAAATGAATGTGACAGAAATAGAATCTCCAAACATTATCATATAAATGGTTGTTTCAATTATACAACATAATATAGTTAATTCATTTATATATCAATTATATCAATAATTTGTCATTTATTTATTTATAATTGTAATTATTAATTACAAATAATTATATTATAAAATTTCCAATGGAGAAAATTTTTTCCTGCAGAACTTAACTCAATCACTGAATGAAAGTATGACCACTGCCATCACCAACCTCTTCACTTCCAAGAAACAGATGGAGATGTCCAATCTGACAAATAACATCAACACTATGAATTCTATACTTTCGACTAGTATCGATCAGTATTCCAGCAATGTGAGTCATGATGATGATGATGATGGCGATGACGACGGCGACGAAGATGATGAAATGTTAAAGTTAACATTTGCTAACTAGTGATTGGTTCTCTTGAGTCTTGCTGGTTACGTTTGAATGTAAATAATAACAAGGGAGCAATAACGAGAATAAAATTAACAGGTTAAATTAAAATGATATAATCACTTTAGATCAAATCAGTCCAGTTCATTGAACAATGTTGTTGATGATCGAATCGAATTGAATACTTGTCTCCAATTGGTTTATATTATTTAATCTTTCCGTCCGACGAAATTTATTCAACATCGAACGTGCTTTTGCAACCCAGGTAGGCCCGGTGATTCAATCGATAAATGCAGCCTCAGTTCAGCAGGACCTTGTGACCAGCCTCTCTCGATACGCAGACAACAGCTCCATCGCAGCCCAGGGTCTCACCGGTTTAATCCAAGACGCAGTGTGAGTGAAAGTCCGGAGAGATGAAACAATTGTGTGAAAAGGAATTTTGGCACTTTATGTGACATTTTTTAAAAATTGCCATTGCTATGTTAAATTTTGGTAGACCGTGACAGTAATGGTGATGATGTGCTAATATTACTAACAGTTTCCTGTATAAATTTATGGAAAGTTAAATATTTGCATCACTCCAGCAACAAAACACAGCAGACGCAAGTAAAGATGAATGAGTTGATTTCAAACATGAACTCGTCCAGCATTTTGGACTCTCAAACCAGAAATTGTCTCTCTTCGAATACTGGCCAGGCATCTGTCATTGTTTCAAATGTTGAGAGTGTGAGTTGTGTTTTCAAATAATAAAAAGAAGTGAATTTATTATAAAATTTATGCATTCAATAGTTAAGCTAGACTGATGTCTGATGATGTCAATGTTGTTGACCGAAAATGTAAATGAATAATTATTAAGAAATGCCTAAGGATTATAATCTAATTCTTGCACCATTCAAATATAAAATTTATTTTTAAAATATTAATCATTATCACTCTAAAAATATCAATCACCGTCACTGCTGTAAGTGATTACATGGAAATCACAACCAGATAATGAGAAAGGCCAATGAAACAAAAATAGCAGCGGACTTGATAAGCCAGGCCATATCGAATGCCACCAGCCTTTTTGATCCGGTCAAGAAGTCCTTTTCCAACATCTCGAGTTCTTTTGCAGCCTCAAGAGGGAGTTTGTCGCTCGTCAACGACACTCTTCAAGCCGTTCAGTTTGTTAGTCGTGTCATCGTGTTAGATCGTCATGGGCCACTTTTTCCATTGTTGATAATTTTATTTTGGAGCATATTTTAGAGCCTTTTAACCATCAAGATGATGAGGCTTAAACTTATATTAAATTTATCTTACATTGTTGCTAATGTGATTTGTGCAATTATTATTGTTGTGTCATTAATGAAATCGCCATCTTTCTTTCTTAATCGTACAATCTAATTGCAGAACGAACTGAGAAATTCCAACAATATGGTTATTTTGAACACCAATTACACAGTCAGAATGAGTGAATACAGCACCTGGCTGGTGAGCAAAACCCAGGTGGAGACGTGCATCAGCGACCTCTGGACATCTCTCAACAACCTCAACAAACCAATTAAGTTGGCAGGTATCTCCTAAACATTAGAACTTTCAAAATATCTAAGAGTTTTGAATGTATTAACTATTTTTTATTTCATCTCTCCTTCAACATTCAACATTTAAAATTTCCCTGAAAGAATTCGCGCAATCACTTGCTGATCGCTTGCCAAGTACCCCACATTTCTTATCTACTTGACTTCATCCCAGATCTTGCCACCCAAACACAAACTCAGCTCAACCAAATAAACCAGCTGACAAGTGACATAACAACATTGGAGAACGAGATCAACGCCCTGCTGGACGCCATCAATAAATTTGGTCCTGAAAATGCCACATGCAGGGAGGCCACTTAGAAGCAGAACACTCGTCGACATAACTCAAAGATTAATTAAGATATTTTTGTCCTTTTTCACCCCGAATTTGCACTGCAAACTCTCCCGGGTGGTGGTGTTTTGATACCGATTACGTAAACAAACCAATTATTTATTATTCTCGATTCGACCTTGCCCTACTTTGGTCTCATTCTAACTTCTGTATTGATTTGTAAGAGCGAATCGTATTCATTTCGTAAATAACCTCGAATCTATTTATAAACTAAGAATTAAAATTGCTGTGACTTTCAATTTAAAAAATAAAAACTAGAATCCATTGACTCTTGACATGACCATTTAACAGACCTGACTTCAGATAAATACCATCACTACCATCACTACTGCATTCAAATTCATTTGATTTGTAGATAGCTAGATGACTGTCACGACAAAAAAAAACAATTGCTAAGGTAAACCACTCATCAGAACAATAAATAGTGGTAATTAGACATTGCACATCTGAAAGGTGAGCACCGCATGCTAAAGGCACTTTGAGAAATGGTAGCCATGAATGACATTTGGTAAATGACAGCAAAGCAAAACTGCTTACTAAAACTGCTTAATTAAAGTTCGGCAGTCATCCTGTTCGACTGGCTAGACATCAGAGAGTCAAAATTGTAGTTTTCGTAATCTTCATCCACCTTCACGTTTTCAACATTGGCTTCATCGAATATGTCGATTTCGACGTCGCTGACCGGTTCCACGGCAAAGTAATCCTCGTCGCTTGCCATGCCGGGCCTGTAGTTGTCGTACTCCGACTCTATGGCAGAGCTTGACTCGTAGCTCAGGGCGGGATCGGAACGTGACATTTCACTATTAAACGAGGAAAGGCTCAGACGGTCTGCGGCCAGCGTCAGGTGCATGGGATTGTTCCGAACTTTTGATTTCTGCAGGTGCTTCACCTGAAAGAGCCCCGAACCCGGCTGCTTCTGATTCTCACCGATGGATGACACGTTGGCACAAAGAGAAGCAATATCCCTTTTGTTTGAAGTCCTCTGTAACATCTTTGGACTTGATTCTCCCAAGGATGAGGATGAGTTCAGCTCATCACTGACTTCCACTGCTATCCTGTCCAAACTCTTACTTCTTGTCGGCGAGTCTGTACGTCCCCACCTGTCCCTTAGGTTTTGAGGCGGCACGGCCATGCTGTGGCGTGAATTGGTGCTTTCGTGCTGCTGACTTTGTTTTGTCGGTTCGGAATTTTTAAGGGACTGCTGGTGTAGGCGAAGTTTTGAAGTAAGATTAGCAGCTAGTAGTGTCTTAGCTAAGGATGCATGGGTACCATTCTGAAGAGGAGCCCTAGAATTTTGAATTGGCTGTGATTTGAGCCCTACATTGTTGATATTATTTTTCACTACTATGAAAGCTGATTTCGGGAGATTCTGCACAAGAGGACCTGAGGCTTCCAGAAAACCGTTTGCACCTATGAGCAATTTTGTGTTTGGCTTGTCTCTCTCCTGAACTTTCTTTCCTGATGAACGCATTTTAGGGACATTAGCGTACAACGAGGCTCCTGGCTGGTTAGAGCCTGCCATTTGCCCAGAGTTTTTGAACCGAGAATCGTCAACAAATGTTTTGGTATAAATTATACCATTTTCAAGATGCATTAGGCCTCCTTCGTCTGCACTTTCTTTTTGGTCAGATGAAAGCATTTCAGATGCATTTACCTCCTGCTTTGAGTGGTCTTGCTCTTCATATAAATACAGATCAGACTTTTTGTTCTGGTTGGCTCCAATTTCTTTCATTATGGCTTCAATGTCCTCGACATCTGAGGTCGAGAGTCTTATGCTATTCTTTGGTGTAACCTTTTTATCTGCTTCAATTTCTCTGTCCTTGTTGGAAGGTTTTCTTTCACAAAAGTCACTTTCGTTCCTCCAGAACTCTGAAGCACCAGCATTTTCATCTATTTTCTCTGAACTAGTTTGGCTACACAGCTGGCTTTGGCAATCTGTTGCCCCAGTGCCTGCTGATATTGCATATGATTGGGAACAGTTTGGATTACATGGGTGCATGTGGTCAGGATAAGAATTGTTGTTCCCATCATTAGGCTTCTTATTAACATGAGATTCGTTGAAGTCTTCAATGTTTGCCATCCTCAGTAATGACTTACCATTTCCAGTCTGAATGGTGTTTGCATTGAAAGCTCCGGCAGGGATGAAAGCTGAGGTATGTTTTAGCGGACCATGTATGGAAGGAAATGCTGTGTTTTTTTGATGATTTTGTGAATTCGAAACAAAATGCGCCCTCGAATCACTCGTGCCACCGATTTTCTTCAACTGGTTCAAATTTTGGAACTCAAGCTGGTTGCATTGATTCCAGTGTAAATCGGTCGATTTACCCGAAGGCTGGATGCTCGTTGAAAATGCGGAGAGGCTGTCATTGCGATGGTGGAAATAACCTGGATTGTTAATGGAAGAAAAGTTGAACATTTGGCAGCTACTGTGTGCTTTGGAAGGGGTCTGTGGAGTAATGGGCTGAGGCCTCTTGATAGAATGGTCGAATGCTGGAAGCTCAGTAAATTTGTCCTGACAAATGTTGTAGCGAGAACAAGGAACGAATTCTTCATCCTTTTCAAAGTCAAAGAAACTGGCTGGTTTCGGAGGATTGGCACCAGACAAGAAATAAGTCAGCTGTTCTCTTGAGTTCTTCAGCTTGGTCGTTCCTCTGCATTTGAACTCGTAGCATGCTTGGAGAACTTCATAGACAGTGTGAGACACCTAAAATAATTAATTATTACTGCAATTTAAAAACCCACTTCGTAAAGTTATTGATTTACTCTTTGATCAATAAATAAAAGGTCGTTTCTGAAGCTATTTGTGATTTTCAATAATCAATGTTACCAAGTTAATAAATTTTAGTTTGAAAGTGGTTTTGGTTAGTTATTTATTGAAGGATGTAGAAAATACCTGAATGCAGTTAGGCAGGCTTGTCGAATTGAGCAGGCATGCTGTGTTGACTGTGTCGCCAATGATTTCGTACTGGGGTTTCCGAGCACCGATAACTCCAGCTATCGCAGGTCCGAAGTCAATGCCTTCACAAATTAAAAAAAAAAATGAAGAATTTGGCTCTAAACATTTTGTCAGTTGTTCATAATATTTACAAATATGATACAAATTGCTTTACAATCAGGTATTATTTGTGTATCAAACTCATACAAACATCGCCAAGCATAACACTGTAGCAAGCAAAGAAATCTCTGATAAATTTGTAAGATGTTTTCAATGTTCTATGTTGGCATGAGGAACATGTACAGACGGCTGTGCAAAATGTTTCCATCAACAAATACAAAAAGTGGATGAGAGCAAATATTCTAGCACCACAAAAACAGTTTGCATTTTGAGCAATTCTGTTGGGTTCATCGATCAACAAGATCAAGATATTGTTGTCGTGTCGGTCGAGGCTTTATTATTTTATAATATTATTATTATTATTATTATAATACTATTATTATTTTAACAATTTCAATGTTTTTAGAAATTTATCCTTTCAAGCAACATTCATGTCCCATTGTTGAGCTTTCAAGGTCTTAGGTTGTAAGGTTATAAACATGCACTGATTGCAATCGACAATCGTCGACATCATCAACATTTACATCAACAAATTGGTCATTGTTAACAATTTCTGGTTCGCAACAACTCACAAACTCACCTGCTCTGAATGTGAGTCTACCCCTGCTGATGGGCAGAAGTGCCTCCCTCATCTTCAGGGCCAATTCCATGATAATGTTCAGGTGCAGTTTCTTGTTCTCCTTGCTGTCCTATTGGAGATCATAATCATCATAATTGCCGAGATCTTAATCTCCATCATCATAGTCATAATCACCATCATCGTTGAGGTCATCATCATCATCATCATCATCGCATTAAATATTAGTCATCAGATCAAAACTGGATCTTCCGACTAACATCAATCTTGTTGCTGGGTTTGAGGCCACCGATGACGAGATAAGACGGTCCCGAGGATTTTATTTTCACAGTCGACATGAACCTCGGGTCCGTGTGAACCTGGAATCACAGTTCAAAATTGGTTTGGTTCTTAATGTTTCCACAATTGCTGAAAATATTTTGTAATCATTATCTAATCACAATACGATTTTAACGTTTAAATTAAACATTAATGGCTGATATAAAAGTAATTTTATTAGAATTAACACATCCTAATACATCCTAATGAAATGATCATTTAGTTTGTCATCTTGTAAGGTTATTTAGAAGATAGTTAGAACACCTTTAGGATAACAATTATTTTTTTATGAGATTCGGCCTTGAATCGTTCCATGGGAGCAGGCAGCCCATCGACGGGACGATGGGAGTACATCCCTTCGGGCTGCCCTTTTGTAAAAAAATTCTAGCCATGTAATGACTACGGAATATTAGATAAAAATTGTTCGATAAACTGAAAAAAAAATTATAAAATTATCACAGAAGCATTTCAAGAAGGATGATTAGTGATATTCATTTATTTAGCTTTGTCGTGGCAGAGACTCGACCCAACAGCAGTCGAAAACAACAATCCAAACGACGACACCTTATCGAATGCTGAAATGATCTCGTGGAGCACTCTCAGACTCTCGGACGTCCTCGACCTTTTCACGAGATCACCGTGGACCTGAGACATGTTGGTCACTGATGCTTGCATCACCGTTACTCTGGAGTAGCTGTGACTGTAAAAGTCCTGGAAAATATGTTCAGAAACAAATCAAGTTAATTGAATGTAATTCTTCACGTTTAGTGACTTTTTACAGATGTTCGAATGGCAATCAATGGAACAATATATTGTTCGTTTCTAAAAATTCTGAAAAGATTTCACTCTATGATTTTGTAGATTGATCCTTGTGACAAAATGTTTGGGAGGAGGATGATTGAGAAGTTCAAGGTTACTGTAATTATTCATGAATTTCGATTAACATGTTCGTCTAACGATTATTTTGTTCTCGGGAACGTTGTCAAAGTAGGGCACGACGTGGTCTGGCAGCAGGTTGTGGAACAAATCTTGGTTCAAATTTTCCATCGTACTGACCTCCAGTCTCTGCTTTCTCACCTGGATAAGAAATTCAATCATTCTGAATTATCAAATAATTTCAGCACTTAAATATTAATTAAATTATTGAAAGTAAACAATGACTAATAAATCTTCTTATTATTAAAATGAAAAATAAAATGACTCTCACGAAGCTCAATGAAGAACAAGATGATTTAATAAAAAAAAAAAGAAACAATAAGACATCGAAAGGAATCTTTTCCATGAAGTCGGGAGTACCTGGTCGTGCCAGACGTGCCCGAGTCTGAGGAGCCAATCCAGGTCTCGACTGCAGAGGTAGAGAGCGATAACAAAGTGGAGCAGCATGAGAATTCCTGGAGCATCACTGGGAATCTCGCTCCTGCAATAATCAGTTCCACTCAGTTGCTGGGATAATGAGAACCAAATTTCTTTAATGTTTTTATTTTCCTTCTGAAGAACCCCTCGACTTGTTCGATGCGCTCGAGTATAATTACAAGTGTAATTTAATGACATCGCGTCGTTGGTGCCGTCGCCAAGCATCAAGCAGAAAGCTTTTGATGTCAGCAATTTTGATCACATTAAAACCTTAAATGCTTCGTAAGGATAAAATGATGTGAAAAGAAGTTTCACAATTGGCCATGACGGATTGTGATCCTCTTTTGGATGCCTTCAATTCATTTAGTTTCATCATCATTCTCATCTCAAGCCATGAGCCAGGAACTCAGAAGGTGTTTATTTGATGTTTGTTTGATGAGAGCATTTCAACAACAACGCCACTTGCTTACACTAGTATATATATATATACATATATATATATATATATATATAATCTTTTATAATTTATATATATATATAAACAATATTATATTAAGCAAGCAAACATGCCAACTTCATCTAACCCTAGCTTGGAGTCGTAGTTGAAAAAGAAAGTCCTGTTGGCAAACTCCATGATCATGAGGTACCCGACAGACATCAGGAGCCAGATGCCTAGCTTGGCAGAAACCGATAGCCGAGCGAACAAGAAGACGAGGAAGAAGCAGGGAAGGGCGTTCAGGTAAATGTACTGCGGGGAGAGACACTCCAGGTGAGATGGATGGTGAAAAGAAACCACAGACTCTGATGGGGACACCATCCTGTCTGGGAAAACTATCCCCCCTCTACAGCACAGCTGCAATAGGAATGTTTGAAAATGATGTAATTATGATGATAATTTTACAACTTGTAACATATTGTTGTAACTTAATATTCAATTTTTACTTGTTTTAAAGTCTCCCTTAAAATTTACACACAAAGAAAGATCAGACACTGTGCGCACACAGGACAGACTAGTCGGACTTCAGCAGACGAACGCATGCAACATTTACAACATGTTGGAAAAAAAAATGAACAAAAACTGAAAAATTAAAAAAAAATGACAAGAATGTCGGAAAGAAGCAACACAGAAATGTTCACGTCACTCACTGTGTTGAGGAAAGACATGACAAAGTGGAGGAGGATGCTGACGAGGATGATGGATCTGCGTGCCAGGAATGACTTCTTCACATCACAACCTATGCACTGGAAAGAGAACATTCCATCTCACCACTGTATCCATTCCATCTCATCGCTGTGATTCCGATACTCGTATGGACGTCAAAAAATTATTCTGACGGATTGTTTTCTTGTAATAGTTAGAGAGTTGATAATAGTCTATTTAATAAGATTATTAAAGATTTTTATTTCTTGAAATAACCTGGTTAATTCACATAACTTCCGACAAGTTAACCTTCGATCCTTTCACGATGAAATGCTTTATTATTATATATTTTATCATTTTTTTACAATTTATAATATACATATATGTAATTATTATTATTATTTGTAATATTATGCTTATGCATCCTTACTCTGATCCTGTAACCGAGGACCAGCATCAGCACCACAGAGATCCAAGCGAAGCAAACCAAGAAGAACACGAGGAGGAAAATCGTCCTGAAGGTTCAAATTTCATTTAAAATTATTTATTGAAGAATTGATTTGAAGAATGAAACTCAGTGCACAACGATGGTTTCAAATGCAGCAAACATTTCTCGACTCGACCTCGAATGACGAATTTAGTCTTCCTAAAAATGGTTTTTTAATCAATTGATTCTATAATTTATATAATATTATTATAATATAATTTATATAATATTGTTACAATATAATTTATGTAATATTGTTATAATATAATTTTATATAATATTATATAAATTTAATAATATTATTATATAAATTTAATATTCAATAATATTAAATATAATTTATGTAATACTATTATATTATTTCCTCCATAAATTTATAATTAATTAATGACATCCAATCAATTATTCTCCAAGTAATTAATTAATACCTCATAAATCAGAAAAACCATCACATGCTCAGTAGCTCAGCATTTGCAATTCTTAACGACTCATTTTCGGCCTTAATTTCCCAAACTTCAAAATAACTTTCGGCAGAACGAGGTCGTCACTCACCTGGGCAAAATCAGTGCATGGATGATCATGGAGATGACGAGGAGGACGAGGGCAATAAACAACTTTGAAGCAAACTGAACGTCCTCCAAAGTTTGGAACTGAAAAGTTCGTGCAAGATATTCAACGATTAACTTATCACTAAGTCATTGGTTGGCTGATGTCAGTGGTCTGGTTACATACCAGGTGATCAAATATTGTTTGGTAAATAATTTATTTAGTTGGAATCGATTATTTTTTAATTCCTGCGATCATTCGCGGTAATAATCGTTAGTTGCTCGTAACATTAAAACATTAACATCAGTCTAATAATAATCAGATAATAATCGTCAGTTGCTCGTAACATTAAAACATTAACATCAGTCTCAAAAAGAAAGATGATTCTGGAGACATCAATCACCATCCTTGTGCTCTTGCCATCAACATCAAGCAATTATGCAGAAATTATATTTCAAAGTCAACAACAACAACAACAAGATAAACAACAATAAAAAAAATTGAAAATGGAACTTTTACTACCACTTTGGTGGCTTTGATGGCTAAAAAAAGAACCAAGCCTTGTATAAATTTAGCAGCACTGAACTCAGCTAGTTGCCCGAATTGGTCAGTCAACTGAATAAGGATCCGTTCGTTGAAACGAATTCATCCCCAATCTCGACAGAAGATATTAAAGCCCCACAAGGACGGATCCTTCGCACGAATTGCATCATTAAAAGCATTAAAAAAGAAATCTAACACTCCTTTCGAGAGCAGACGACTTGAAGGAGAGGCCGAGGTAGTTGACGTGCTCCGTCTTCTTCTTCTTGACGGACTTGTTGGCAATCAGCTGGATCAGGTGCTTCCTGTGACGCTCAGAGAAACTGGAAGACTTTTTGCTGTCGGAGGCGACAAAAGCAGCAATGAATAAAATTGAGTAAAGATAAAAATAAATCGGTCGATAATAAACTTCAGGCAACCTTTACTTTAACAAATGAAATATAAATAATTTAATAAATAAAAAATAAATAAACTTCAGGCAACCTTTGCTTTAATAAATAAAATATAAATAATTTAATAAATAAACTTAGCAATTATGCCATTAGTGCCGACGTTGCAAGCAAAACTCTCTCGTTCAATTTCGAGCAAGTTCACTGATTTCAGTTTGAGATGATTATTTCATTTAATATTTTAATTTTTTTTTTTTTTTGAGATCTTAAAATGCTTTTAAATAGAACCAACGCCCTGAAATAACCTTTTGGATGTTATAAAAACCTCAGCATCTTCAAAGGAGTTGTTCTGAAGAAGATTAAAGGCCATTTTATTCGTGAATTTAAAAATTTAATTCGCACGCACCGAATTATTTACGCATTACACGAGAGCCTTCGAGCACGTTCGACCGACAGATCTATTATCGGACTACATATTTGTTGTCAGCATTGATTATCATTTCATTATTAACCTTATTATTAATACTATTAGTGCTCGTGTTACCTTTATGCTATTACAATCATTACAGTTGTTGTTGTTGTTGTTGTTGTTGTTGGTGTTGTTGGTGATCAACAATTGATAAACAAAATTACAGATGATACGAAGTTCAGCGTCCTTGACACGATGTTGCTCAGGGGCTGTTCGACGTTGAATTTGATGGCCGACAGAACCCCGCCAACGTTCTTTGTGCAACTGTTTGAGGCCGACTTCGGCAGGAAGTAGTGCTGGAAAACCAATGCCGACTAATTGGAAAAGGTCGAGGCAATTTTGTTTAAAAAAAAATCAACCTAAGTCTTTCCAGCTGATGTGCATATTCATGAATCATGTTAAATTTCTGACATGCGTATTCATAAATTATGCTAATGGATTTATTTTTATTGGTTAATTAATTGAATCAACTGGGAAATCATGGCAAGTCTCTGCAAATAAATCACACCGTTCATATATACACTCGGCAGTAATTAATTACTGGGTGTCATCATCACCATCACCATTGTCGTCATCATCATCATCATCATCACCATCGTCACCATCATCATCATCATCATCATCGTCATCGTCACCTTTCTTGGATGTTCAGTGGTGTCAAAAAATCATCATCATCATCATCATCAAAACCATCACCACCACCACCACCACCACCACCATCATCACTAACATCATCGTCATCATCACCTTTCTAGGATGTTCAGTGATGACAAAAAATGTCTTCACTCCTCGCGCCTCGAGCTTGGAACAGTTGTTTCTATTGGCAACCACTGGGAACTCTTCCTGCAGGTGGTCAAGGGTGGCAGAGGTCACGAGGACTTTGCTTTCAATAAAAATCAATCGATCAGCGGTTGATCCAACCAGTTGGAATGGTGAGTGGTAAAACTTTCGTTGCCACGTCATGCTGTCTGAACTGGAGATGAAGCCGAAGTTGATGTTGAAGATGATGATGATGATGATGATGATGATGATGATGACAATGATAACTAAGTCTATGATGATGATGATGATGATGACGACAATGATAACTAAGTCTATGACGACGACGACGACGATGATGATGGCACAATGTGTATTTTTGTTGTCATTCAACGAAGTCGAAAACGTGGCTCGGGCTCCAAGAGTCTGGAATTCCATGCATTTACTTGTCACTTGTGCTCCAACATAACTCCATCCATGACTTCATAATTGCTCAACCACTCCCAATCAGTGGGTCGTCAATTACCAGCGACTAATTAGTCAGTTAAGGACTTCAATCGACAATTAAGGACTTCAGTCAAACAACGGACCTAACCTTGAGTCGGTTAGTCATAATATTATTAATCGGTTAATAATTGGTTGAAGTAGAAGGATGATGATGATGATGATGATGATGATAACGATGATGATGACGATGGTGATGATGATGGTGATGATGATGGTGATGATGATGGCGACGAGATAATACGATGCGATGTCACGGGATGATGAATTAAAGACTAAACAGACCCCGGCTGTCCGGCCTTCTCCGTGAGACCAGCAAGCTCAACGTCCTCACTCCACACGTCGTACTGCCATCTGCTGACCCCCACCACCCCGCATGTGACCTGACCGGAGTGCACTCCAACTCTCATCCTCAGGTTCACAGCAGTCAAGTTAGCCACGAAGCTGTTCATGTGAAAGAGATCCCAGTTTTGATTGAAAGTAAATTGAAGGTGATTGCAGGCAACGCCTGGAGATAATCAATCAATCAATCCATCATTCGAGCGAGCAAAACAATCAATCGGCTAAAACTATCTATGAACGTCACACGACAAAGATATCGTCATCTCCGCCATCTGTCCGTCAATGACGACGAAAGTCAAGAATGCAGGAACGCAAGCGAGATGTGGAACATCCCGAGGCTGTGTGTGTGTGTGTGTGTGTGTGCGTGCGTGCGTGCGTGCGTGCGTGCGCGCGCGATGGATCTCATGGATGACTTCCAAGGAGCAAGGGCTTTGAAAACATTCGCAGATCATTAAAGGAACCATTGAACTGAGATATGGAAAACATGGCTATAAATTATTCCAGGGCAGATGCAAGGCCACGCCCTTCATCGTCGTCGTCGTCGTCGTCCTCGTCATCATCATCATCATCACCACCACACCATCATCATCATCATCATCCACGCCTTATCCAGTTTTAAGTAGGTTTTAAGGATGATGTGTATTTTTGTGCATTAGCATTCAATTTATTGATTAATTTAAAATATATTATTAAACGAGGCAACGAAAAATCAATAATTTATTAATTAATAATTATAATTACAATTACAAATAGTTATCCGAAATTCATTAAATTCAGAAGTCAAGCAAACAAAAATGTGACCGAAGCAAATGAAACCTCATGAAATCTATCAAATCGATGCCCATCTCGACACAGCATTTGGCATGGTCAGGTCTTTGATCGAGGACTCCACTGGCACAGAAGTACCTGTCCCCCTGCAGCTGAATCCGCTGGCAATGGTTTTCCTGGGAATTAAAGATAGTCTTACAAATAATTTCATCATTTATTATTATTATTATTATTATTATTATTATTATTATTATTAGTATTATTATTGTTGTTATTATTATTGTTGTTATTATTATTATTGTTGTTGTTGTTGTTGTTATTATTGTTGTTATTATTATTATTATTGTTGTTGTTGTTATTATTATACTCGTTAATTATTTATTAACAAGTGTTAAGCACTC
>MPNW01000276.1:16623-47261 GCA_011800805.1 Hirudo medicinalis
GTTTGGTTCGGTTGGTGCGACGCATGTTTCAGTGAATGGTTATATGATGTCAAATGATTACTGTTACGTCCAGTTAAGTATTCCATTATTTACAATTTAAATTATTCTGAATCCTTAAGTAGAAGGTGTGTTTTTAAACCTAATTGCACGGTTGCAGCTTTTCATTAAAACAGCGTTTATTCAGAGGACGACATGAATCTGAAAGTGTAATCAGCCGAGCCATAAAAATAACATGACACACCCATACTTTCTATCCATTCTTGTTTTGTTTACTTGTCCAAAATTAACCGAAACACTTTACGGTCTACATGCTTTGTTTTGTAAAGCAGAATAAATGAAATAAATGCTTTAATGGTAAACCGAAATGAAGTTTAATCACCCATTTATCAATTTGAAAAAAAATATTATTACGATCAAAATCGACAGAAATTTCGGACCCCTAAGCCATCTTTATTTCTATTAAAAAAGTTTAAAGTTTCGCTTTACTTGAATCAGGCAGTCAAGCAAACTACCTGACAATAGGAGTTTGATTTTTTTTGACCCAATATGCCATTTTAACTAATATCCCATTTTTCATAGGTTTTTGTCAAAGCTTTGGACTAAAATTTGTTTTCTAAGTAACTAATTACGATTACAAAACAAGGGTTAAGTCATTTAATAACTGAAACAAGTGGTGAATAATTTATATAATTTATTTTTCTGATCTATTATACTATATATAAAAATGCCATCATTTTTAATGTTTATGCGATATCATCTCTAGAAATGATTTGGTTCCGTAATAAATTTTGCTTCCTATTTGCAAAAGAAAACATTTTTATATTAAACGAACGAACTGTAAGAAGGCGTATTTGTGCGTTGACATGTTGAAAACAGGCTGAGTTAAAGATAGCATAATTCGAATGGCGAATGAACAATGCTGAGACCCATTTCGAGGGTCAATGATTTATCACCGTTCTTGTAATAACTAAAATGGGTTGATCGGACAGTTGAAATTCTGTTCGGGCGTTTGGTTCAACTGCCTCAAGGCGTAGGTCATTGAAGAACAAAATATCGCTCCGCTGTCTAGGAATTAGTTCAATTTTTAGCTCGCTCTTTGAAAAAGTCTTTTTAGCACTATCAGCACTACGAAAACTATCTGCTACGTGTAACCATCACAATATACCATGTGCCATAGTTACGTGGATGTTAGAGATTTGATGGCGTAAAGAACCAAATAGGCATCCTATTCGGACGTCAGACTGATTTAAATGAACTAAATGACGGAGAAAACATTTTAGAGAGGACAAGTAGTTTAAAAAAAATGTAAATAAATATATTAGCATGCAAGTAAACTTCCTGCAAAAGACAATATAAACTAATCTAATATAAATACAATCATTATTTGTCGTGTTCACAATCCAGCCTTGCACTGCCACAAAGCGCCTCTGATGCTCGCAGTGTTCTATAAATACTTACTATCATCATCATCATCATCATCATCGCCGTCATCGTCATCATCATCACCATATGTTATGAAATTAATAAAGTATAAAATTGCAGTAATTACTATATTGCAGTAATTAATTTTATAATACTTGAATGAAAGTGCTAAAATGCGCATCATTTCATCTTTTGCTTGCCAATCTCGTTTATGATTTTGATTTAAGCAATTTCCGTCACCGAGCTACTTAAATCAGTTAATCAACAATTCCAATCACTTTCATTCAGAGCAGTCATCTGAAAATTATGAATAATATTAGAAAATAAAAAATGTTCATGTTGTCCAAAATCTTTTCCTATTTCTCCACAAAGAGGTCTTTTTTTATGCAACCATTTAATATGATTCATTGTTGATTAAATAAATCCTTTGCTTTATTCAAATAATTATTGTTTTATTCCAGTTAGTTTTATTCAAGTTGTTATGATTAAACATTTATTATTAAACATTATTAGTGTTAATTTTTATATGTATTTAGCCGATCTTTTGAGTGCCTCATGTATCTGAGTAGGATGTAAACGTGCTTTTATTGTTAGATTGAAGTCCGTTACATAACTTGATGATGAGGACGGTGCAGTGGGATTGGAATCCGTGTTGACATCGTGAGAGGCGAAGTATTAACCGGTAGATCAACCGCCCCATTTGTATACCCGAGGGCTTTACATGGAGGTGCAGGTTGGGTTGCGAACACGACTCGTTACGACTACTGCCATTACCGCCGCATGCAGAAATTCAGCCCATTCATCAAACCTGCACGCCAAGCTCTTTTATGATTTATAATTAACGTGATTGTATACCACAATCTGAGCATTGAGGTAGTTCCTCTACTTTTCTATATTCTACATGGAAAGGCTTCGTTTTCCGTTTAAAAGATTTTTTTGCTACCGCTGCGCTTTTCTTCATCCTTAAAAGACCATAGGGATTCAAACAGGCAGCCCAACTGAGCGGGAGTTTTTGGCTGACATATTCCTTCTACTTGTAGTTTTAATCCGGTTTTTTAAACTTTGATTAAACTTGTTCAGTTTAAGTGCAGCTGAAATTGTTTTAAAATGTCAAATGTTAAACATCTGGTTGATCCAATAATGTTTCAATAAGCATATATATTTGACATATACATATCGAGATGACGATAAGAGCCAAAAAATATTTAAATTCTACAAAAAAAAGTTGAATTATGAGATTTAACTCTAAAAAAAAATGCTTTTAACCATCAAAGGGCTTTTGTCCTTAAGTTGCCTTTCCTAAATCAGTTGGACTATTATTGAGAAGCCGAATGAATACTTTTTTTATTGAAGCCATAGTTTTTAAATAACTTGAAATTTGTCAGTTTTTGTGGTTAACTAATAATATTAATTCGATTTGTAAACATGATCTTTTTTGGCAAAACAAGGTTTTGGCTGATATGTTTATTATTATAACAATTTTGGATTGTTCCTTGGTGACATACTTTTTTATATGACCGTATTTTTTCCAAAATTAACCAAGAAATTGTAAATTCGAGCTGATTATTAGTCAATGTTGGTGATATAATAATAATAATAATAAATAATGTACATTCCGCCGTATTTATGTTCCTAAGAAGTTAATGTAATAATTTTTAAGTATTGCAAATAGATGAATAATAAGTAACAACAATAAAGTCCTAGAATTGTAAAATTAAGTCAAGGAATTTTCTTGCTCAAATAAGTCAGAATATAAAGACCCCTTTGAAGGAACTTGATTTACATCCCTACCCAAGCCTCTATAAAAAGTAGCCTTTGTTCGATGCGGTTTGAAGGATAGATTGTGATTTTGCAAAAGTTCGCAGGCTTATTTAAAGCCATTGTTAGGTTTTGCAGGTCTTGCCTCACCTGAGCGTTTTCTTAAGAATTTCTTAACAATGAATTTTGAAGTAAAATTAGTTCAGGTAGTCATTGAAACTGAAGCGAGTAAAAGGAATTCTTAACACAGAACTGATTGATTTATTGCGTGTTTTGAACGAAGTGAATTAATGGGTAATTTAATTTCTTATTATTATGAAACATGAATTTGCATGAATTAAAAAAAAAATTATATCTAGGGTTATAAAATTCACTCCATGATTTTTCATAAAGTTAATTCTAGAGTTAGGAAAATATTTTAAGCATTTTTGATGAATTTTTAAACCTCAGCAGATTTGCAGGTCTTAAATAAAAATATCGCGAGGCTTAGTTCAAACTTACTTTCTTGACGAAGACTGACTCAAGGCGATTTTCAGAAGTTTAATATTAAGTCTTTCAGTGAGACATACTGGGCGTATAGCATTGTCTACCTCTGAGCAAGCAATGGCTTAACAGGATTTTTACGAAGGTCGGATGTTGTCAAACAAATTTACATTAAATCCCCTATGGCGATACGTGATAGATATTTTGTTGTGGTTGAATGACTAAGAATGAATTTGTCTTGAAGGCAGAACGATTAGGGTTGAGAAAAGTAAAAATGAGTTTCATCTCGCATAAATTGTAGATGTAAACATTCTTCTATATTAAGATATAATCATGGGTTTGTAGTATCAGGTTATATTTCTAAAGACATTTCCGCAAATAAGATAAGCAAAATAAATTCTAATGCAAATATAATTTTTTTTTTATTTCAAAAGTGAGTAGAGGACAAGTGCCTCTTTAGCCTGCTCATAGGCAAACAAACAAGAAAATAATTTGTTATGAGAGGTGTGTCATGTCATTTGTACAAAAGAAAGGGAGTAAGATCGTGTTCATTGATGAGGAAGGTGAATCGACTGTAGGTTGTTGATGAAACGATGTCATTGGGAGAGAGTTCCAAATTTTGGTTACGCGATTAGTGAAAAAGTATTTAGTACTGTCTATTGAGCAAATGTCGGGCTTAAGTTTAAATTGATGACCTCTAGTGGATGTTTAATTAGCGAAATTAATGTGGTTTATGAGATCAGTTGATATCAAGTTATTGATTATCTTGTACAGTAAACTGAGATCAGCTATAAGACGGCGATATTCGAGTGATTTAAGTTTCAATGCCTTGAGACGATCCTGATACCCTATCTGCCCGACCCCAGGGATGGCCTTGGTAAATTTCTGAGTCTTTGCGATGTTCTCAATCAAGTATTTGTGGTGAGGGTTCCAGACCTGACAACTGTACTCAAGAAGTGGTCTGACATAAAAGCAGAAGGCTTTGATGAGAAACTATTCAGCTACTCTAATTTAATTGCATTTTCCAAATTAACATTAACTTAAGCCAGCTACTTCATAATTCACGGGTGTTGTCAACGTCCATTTCCCAGCAAACTTCTGAAACTATTTTTTGAAACAAAAATATTCTCAGGATGTTGTTAAGATGTGAATAAAGAAGGGAGTCATAATGTTTTAAAAGTCTAATTGTAATTTTTCTTCCAATGGTCAGGAATGTAAGACATTTCAAGAGATAAATAGTTGAGTAGGAAATTGATTTGAAACTGGTGTTGTTTACAAAGGCGTGACACTTGTTCTTGCATGGATGATTTCGTCAAATATCTTCGATCGTGACTTCTTGTATCTACGTACATAGGATCATTCAAGTTCTCTAAAAATTGTCATTCAATTCATCACGAGGTTTTTTTTTTAATCGCTTTGAACTTTGTCTACTTTGGCACTTGTTTTATTGTTAATTATTATTTTTTTTACAATTTTCATATTAATTATAAATTAGAATAATTATGTTGCTGTAAATATTATCAATCAGGAATAAAGTCATAATTTCTTTTTTATTGAGCCGAACAAGCAAACAAATAATTCATAGAACTTACAAAGAACGGGATAACATTATGATTTCTGCTTGTCGTAAGGGTTTGACATCCCGCTATCTGGACAGCCCATATCATATTTAATAGATAGTTATGAGTCTCTTGAACATGTCCAAAAATTATAGTCACAATAAATGTTGCAATAATGGCTGTGTTTATTTGTGAAGGGGCTTTGCTCGACGACGGCTTGTAATGATTGTCAGCTTCAGAAGTTAAGATCTCATGTTTTAATATTGAAAAGTCATGGAGGCTTGTCTTTCCTCACTTCCTCAAACACAGTCGTGTGCTTACTAAACATAAATACATTTTCAAAAAATCAAAATTCAAAATTTCACTAAGAATGTGGAACTTGCTACTCTTTAATAAGCCCACGCTTCGTCACGGTTTTTAGTTTACAAATATAAAACAAGTCAAAAAGTCACGAAGCAATTTATCTAGTTTGTACTTAATGCAGTTAACTTAATTATAAATTAATAATATTACATTCTGACTGTAATGAGCTTGCTGGATACAAAAGCGAAACTATAAGTTTTTTATTAATATCGAATAAAAAATTCGATGGTTATGTTCGAATGGAGATTGGGTTATTTATCCGATTGTAACATGCCAAATCCAATTTGTGTGTAAATGTGAAATAGTTTCTTGCAATGAATGAACGAGTTAGAACGACAAACTACTTTTATATTCACCTTAGATGAGGAAGAAGATTATATGATTCTGAATTTATGTAACAATCAGAAAATGTATTCATCATTCTACGAGGTGAACAAATATTTTCAACGAATAGATTATATAAGTCTCTCATTGGAATGGTATTTTGTTTATTTTTAGGAAATACTTTTGTGCGTGATTAGCTGCTGTTTTCATATTGCGCTTATTACAGTCGTATGAGCCTATGTTAGCATAAATCAATTGGATGTTTGGTCGGAAAACTGACTGCTGATTAGAAAGGAAAATAGACATATGAAAATCAAGATAATTCTGTCTAACGAAATATTATATTACTAAATTATTATAATGTCTTTCACTTAAATTAATTACTAATTATTTATTTCTGACGGAATGACCGAAAATGAGTATAAAAATGGAAGTTTTAGCTTTCTCGGCGGGAGAACTATAATTCACTTTTGACCACTAATTTAAATCTAGTTTAAAGTTTTAGATACGGAAATTCCGTGTAAATTTTAAAATCTTAAGCAAGTTCAATAAGTGACAATTTAGTTTTCAAAATTATGCATATTTTTAATTCTGAACGAAAATAATTTTCAATATTTACTCGTAAACTGGTTTTAGAAAATTAAAATAGCAGATAGATCGCTGCATTGATATTCAACAATAAATGGCATTCTATGCCGCTCACAACTAAAATATTGAAATACTTAAAATCTGCAGAAACTTGCAGAAACATTAAACGTTCGTACCATTTTATATGTATCCTATTTTTATCAAATGTTTAATTCTTTATCATTCTTAAACAACTGATACCTCTTCGTGCAATTTAATTCGTAATGTCGGCAGGTTAACCATTGTGACTTTAATTTGTCATTCTCTTAATATCTTCATAATGATATTTAATTGAAACATTTTAAGTGAATAAGATTGTTGAAGTAACATAAAAACTTTTCAATCCCTTAAGCTTAAGCGATGCCAAGCCTATTTCTATGCCTACGGATTCACGAACCAGATATTATGAAGACTTTGTTACCCGCCATTGTTACTCAAAAGATGTCTTAACTTGAATCTTGAATCGAAGTGTAATTCTTAAAAATAAGGTCATCTGATCCAATCATCAAAATAATTCTTCATACAATCTGTCACTAATCTATCGGTTGAGTTCCTCTAATCTGCTTAACGTAACACGTTCGTCGCTCTAAAGAATTTCAAGAATATTTGTTAACATAAAAGAACTTCGTCATTTTACATTGTGCTTCTGAGTTAACCTATCCGAGTTGGAACTATTGCACAAACATCAATAATTAATCAACAAATAATAGCAATAATACTTTATAATTATGTTATAAATATTGGTACAATAATAATAATAATAATAATAATAATAATAATATTAATAATAATATAATTGAAGCAAACTCACCACGATGCCATGCGACAAGTATTACCATGAGAAGATGCATACGAAACGTCATTTTTGTTTCTGGAGACGAATATCATAAAATGCGAATGATTGAAGAAATAGATCTTAATTGACGAGTCGAAAACTAACGAAATAATATTTTGCTGTTCACGGGGATTATTTATTTCTTCAGGAAACACTTCTCGCATGGTTGGTTTGGCGCAACAGGGTCTCGTTGCATAAATGAGGAGAACGATACGTGAATATTTGAACATAAAAATGTTAAGCATTAATCCACACTCGTGTTTATCAACTGAGTCACACTCGTGACCAAAAGTCCGACATATGACTTAACGGAATTCATGATTCAGATTTATTTTTGTAATTCGTGCTAATAATATTTAACTTGTATATTTTAACAAAAACCGAACATTCAAAAATCTACACAATTTCTTCATATATTTTTGCATATTTCTTTACATAATTTCTTTATGCCATATTCCAAATATTTATTAACTTAAATGGCACGATATTGCAGCGTTGTCATGACATTTTAATGATGGAGCAAGTGCAAAAGAAAGTGATGCATTGATTTTCGAATTCGGGCTCCAATTGCCATTGAAGAATGTCACCTAGTGGCAACTACATTGATTTCTATAGCAAGCACTAAAAACTTGAACGTAAAATTCTCACGCCTCAACGAAATAAAAATGGCAACCACTCAATGCGCAAACTTGAAAGTGACGACATAGAAAGCGGTGAGAAATTTCTTTGGGCGGCTGAATGTCATTTGTGCCTGTTTACTTACATTTTTGAATAATTATAATTCATTAATTTTAAATCTAGGAGTGCTCCATAGGGCATGGAGAGACGTGAAGTTAGCAAAAATATGAAATGAAATGATAATGTGAACTTCAACTGAGGTTTTAAGGATATAAAAGTTAATTGAAATACCAGATTTATAAAACAATGTTTCATAGTAAATAAATTTCACTGAAATGATGGCGATGGTGACGATGGTAATGATGATGGTGACGACGACGGTGACGATGGTGGCGATGATGGTGGTGATGATGGTGGTGGTGGTGATGACGATGGTGATGTTGATGATGATGGTGATGGTGATGATGATGACGATGATGGTGATGATGGTGATGGTGGTGGCAATTGTTGCAATAAGATGGCTGATTGCTCTAGAAGTTTGATTGAAACTCTCTCGTGAATCCAATCCAATTCAATCACAGGTGCCCACACTGCTTCGCAATCCGGTTCCACCTGTTATTATGGTGGGGGTGGTGGTAGTGGTGGTGATGATGATGATGATAATAATAGTAATAATAATAATATTAATAATAATAATAAGCAATATTATTATGATAATAGAAGTATATCCTCAAACCCAACCCGAGGATGGTGAGTCAAAGATATCAAACCATTCATGAAAAACTTAATTAAAATTAATTTGGCTGCTGCCCGAGCCTCTGGAAGCTCCTAAACACGAGAGCAAATATTCATTTTTGAAATGTGGATATTTAATGCCATTGAGCACTTCTATTATTTGCAGAGATCTGAGTTTGTTGTTTCTTTAAAAAAGAAAAAGAAACGCAATGGTGACCAAATTATTTTTGTTAAGGTGGCTTCAAAAGCCAAAACTTTCTTTCGATATTGAATGATTCACTCATTTTATTTCAAGGTGCTCTTGTGCTTAACATAATCTTGTGGCGACGGTGATATAGTCACGAAGTTTTGATTTCATATGCACGAAATACATTGATCAACATTGTTTAATAATTTCTTAATAATTGTTCCTTAATTATTAATTATATTTATTCAATTATGTTTCAGAGTTACTATGTAATTTTTGCTGAATATTGCTTTGACGGCATTAAATGTTTGAAGACAATAATTTTATGTTTTAAGAATTTAAAGTCAATTTTTTATCCAAACTTAGCGACAAATACATGCTTGCAGCTCGATCAGTTCAGAGTCTTTGATTCATGACAATAAAATTACAACAATAATTATAATAATATTATTACTTCATATCGACTTCACTTCCCAAATAATTAATATAACTATAAATATTTATTCATTAATATAGCGTAGACCGTCAGACATTTTGCCGTATTATTCCCTAATTATTGCTCCAATAAGTTTTGCAATGATTTTCCAGTTTGGTTTGAGTTGGAAAGAGATGTAAACAAATTCTCGAAAGGAGTAAACATGAAAAAGAAATTGAACATGCATTCAGGTGAAGTGTTGAATTGAATGAGAAAAAATGAATTATAAATGAAGTAAGGTCGATTCTTTCACACGTCTGCATTTGAAACACATTTGTGAGAGCGTAATAAATCACAGCGTGAAATATCCGCAAACATATCACGAGAGATGATCGTTTCCTATATCTCTTATATTATATTACAACAATCTGTTGTGCTTATCGGTTATTATCCTTAACAAGAATAA
Source organism: Hirudo medicinalis (assembly GCA_011800805.1). NCBI lineage: Eukaryota > Metazoa > Annelida > Clitellata > Hirudinida > Hirudinidae > Hirudo > Hirudo medicinalis. Next base: position 26,416 of record MPNW01000276.1, read on the forward strand.
AAATAATATTAATTATTATTACTAATATGCTCAATGGGACTAATAAGGTTATAGGCATGCAAAGGGAATTATAATGTAACTCAAGCTATTGAATAAATGAGTGTAAACTTGTGTAGGACAACAAATACATAATGTATAATATTTAACTGTGCGTCCTTTTCACTAGTGAAAATCTTAAAAACTTCGACTAACAAAACATGACATAATTAAGAAATTCCAGTGATGACTTTGATTGCTATGATGAGGTGCCTCCTTTTTAGGTCTGGAATTGTGGTCCTGAGAATGTTGCTTCAGAATTTCATTAGGAAATTGCCACCGTTAATTATGATTGAGTCCCATGGAATGATTTGGAACACCCGATCAGAATTCAACTCAATTTTAATCCACTTGGTGGCTTGAACGACCTTGTCCATAACTCTTGTTCAATCCCATGATGGATGGTTCGAAAAATATTCCGAAGAGTTCTGATGCTGCAATGATAGTAATGATAATAATAATGTTTAATCTTTAATGACCTTAATTTTTAACCAACTGTAATTAATATTTGAGTGACTGCCATTAAATTTTTAAATGAATTTATTTTTATTATTATTTTAATTATAAATTAAAGTAATGGATTTTAGTTGTAATTATTTTTAAAAATTGACTGCAGTTAATTTCAATTCCAAATTTCTAATTAACTTTAGTTACTTTTAATTCTTCCTATTTTTAGATGTTAATTTTTCGTGATAAATCAAATTTAATCTGTTTAATAAATTTTACTCTACTTTTAAATAGACTTTTGTTTATGTTTGACCCTATAATTAATTTAATTTTGATGCGTTTATTCAATTTAATTGTATTAAAAGAGATTGTTGATAATTTACTTTTTTAAATAAATTCATATTACAGAATTACAGACGTTTGTAAGAACGGAGAATCGGGATGTCACGCTCGACGGATGCGGGAGAAGAGGCGAAATAAAATATCTCCTGTGATCCGCACCCAAGTATGAGCTTTGAGTGGTGCTGCTCAACGTTTTTGAACCCGCGGACCGCTTAAAAATTCTTCTTGAAGCCGAGGTTCGCACCGGAAATCTCACAATCAACGATAAACTTCTATAATTATAACTGAAAAAGCACTCACTGACCTCCGCACGGGCGCCAAAGTCATACTGTGGGCAGACAATAATCATAGGCTTCAATGTTATCTATTATAACTATCAGTAATAATGTTCATCGCACCAAATGAGGCCAGCAATTCCTCTAGTCGGGGATACATTCAAATGAACCTTCGCATAAATCTGCAAGTGAAGTAAATGACATTGGCTTCCTATTGAAATAAAGCCTCTCATTTCAAAGTGAGTTCCTCATTTGTTCATCTTCTGTGAGGTTCCAATGCAAAGTCTTCATTGCGTCCAGCAAGCGATCCCCAGCTCGTCAAAATGGAGTGCTGCTGCGCCTTGCCATTCAAACCAATTTTAGTCTTTCCTATTTTTAGATAATTTACTTTTTAAATAAATATGTTTATTTTTAAAAATTCGTAAGAACAGAAGAATCTATATTGCGCGAAAGATGCGGGAGAAGAGGCGAAATATCTTATGTGATCAGCATCCGCAACATAATAAATATAAGACCTCAGACAGTGGAATTTGTTCTTTAGCATTCAATAAATTCTTAACTAGTTTTCTGGATTGCAATTCTAATCATATTGCTGCCAATATATTGCTTAGTTAATCGCTCCTTTAAATAATTAAATGAAATGGGTGAAGGATGATATTAGTTGCTAGAGATTATTAGTTTTCGAGTGGCATAGCCTGGATCACCTAGGGTGGCAAGCTCAACCTGGGGTGTCACCCTCCCCCTAGGACCTCCTCCGAGTACTCCTATATCAGACCGCATTGAATCACAGGCAATAAAGTTTATAAATTTAAATCCTAAAGTAAGACAAGTACCAAAGCCCAAATGTAAGTAGGAGTACCAGTTCTGAAATGTTGTGATTTCGGGTTGTACCCTGCACCTTATTTATCTCTAGCTTGAGTCCTTTTGTTTTAAAACCCTCATTATATTGCATTGCGCTTATCTTTTGAGTGCCTTAAGTATTCGAATAGGATGTGAAGGCAATTATTAAGCGCTACACCATTTATATAGCGCCGCCACCTGAGTGGAGCAGGGCGGGTTGCGAGACACAACACATTACGACGGTTGCCGCCGCATGCAACCCGTACAGACACCTGCACTGCATAGCTAACAATCATTAATATTAACAATCATAATTGAGCGGAAGTCTTTGGTCATTATTCTTATCCTGTCATAATCTTATTCTTAATGTAAATTATTGATAATGGATTCAAATTAATTATTTTCAAATAAAAACTTAAAATTAAACTAAAATACTAGCGACAACTGTAACTTCCTGAGCCTATATTACTGCAAACGTCCTTAATGGACTTGCTTTCAAAGGACACCAGTGTTTGCCAAAAGGTGCTCTGAATCTTTGAACCTTATTCAAATAGGCAACAGGCGTCCTGGTGGCACCCTACTCTTGTATTTAACTTTGATCGGTTAAATTTTCATGTTTAACATTTTATTAACATTTAACATATGATGATGCCTCCTGGTGAGGCCCGCAATCCCCTAGCGACCCGACCGTTTACTGACCGTATTAAGGCAATACTGTCTAACCATCAAACTTTGTCTTAGATCACAAGCTAAATTTTTATCAGTGATAGTTGCCAATAACGTAATTTTCCTGAATTTGTAGGATCGCACATCCATCATAATCACGTGCTGATCCTAACCCTATCAGCGATGACTTATCAGGCGCGCATCCTTTGTGGACATCCTCCTTTGTCCTGACTGGCTATTTAAGAAGCTACGTCAGGGCAATCTTCCCTTCTCTCTCCTACTCTTCCCGCTATGCTGCTACTGCAGCAGTTATGTTGTCAGTCGGAGCATTCTTGCCGTTGTTGTAAATAAACTTTGTAGCGAACTCGTCTTCGTCGCCAATGCCGCTGCCTCAACAAATTACATAATCAATACAGGTATACGAAAAAGTAATTGTTTGCAACATTTAATCATGTCTTATAACGTTTTCATGTAATCATTAAACATCTGAACTGGAACCTTTGCAACCAAATCACAAAATTCACTGTCAGTTCCAGTCACTAGAGCCTTAGTGGATACATAATTTTCAGAATTCCTGTCAAATTGATCCTTTCCAATGAACTTAAGGAATTGGTGTCGCTGCCTGATGACATAAAGCCTAGATCTCAGTATGGATGGCCACTGGAGAATGTCTTCATGACTCAGGCCAATTGTATTGTGTAAATAATCAAATCTTTGTGCCACAGCAAATTTACCTAAGCAGAAAAGTAATTTAAATAGATGTTTTAAGGCACTTTAATCACTTAATTAATGTTACTTAAAACAGAAATAGCAAAAGATTTCATTGGAAGCCAAAGAAATGAAAATAAATATGCAGTATTCAAATTGGGACAATTCGAATATTGAATTCAGGATTTGTTTTTAAAATTGACTTTATGGAATTTGCCACAATATTTTGTACAAAACAAGAATCATTATATCCTCTACAATCACATAATAACAAACCTGATATTAGCAATCTTGGATCTTCCAACAACATCATTTTGACCTCTTGTGACTGAAACCCAAGGAGCCCCGTCAAATGAAGTCTGTTATCCTATAAAAAGATCATTTAGAATGAAAATCATACAACATGAACATGTCGTCATGCACTCTTTTATCGTAATTTTTAGACAATTCAAATTTATACAGCATTACTTGTGCTCCCTCGTTAAGAATTTGTAGAATTTCTATGGATACACAGAGAAGTGATGAGCAAATACCAAGTCATGGGGAGCAAATTTCATCAGTTTTCCATGTTCAGGGTTAGAAGTACTGTCGGCAACATTTGGTACTCACCCATGAGTAGTTGGCTTTGCCCATCACTCGGCCGACGTTCATTTTATAGCAATTTCAATATTGTAAAATAACATTCAAAATTGAAATCTTTCCTGAGAATAATAACTATTTCTTTCTAATTCTGGACAACAGCAACTAAGCACAAATTTTCAAATCCAATAGAATTGATAAAAGGATGTCCAAAGAAAGCCAAAAGGGATTCACATCTCACATATTTAGCAAAAGCACTTTGAAGCAAATAAAGGCAAATATAATAATATAAGAAATACAACTTAATGTTGATTTATGGTCCAAATGATGATTTACAGGATGACATGAACAACGAAAAGAAAAGAGAACGTTTCAGAAAGATCTTCATTGGAAATAACTCGAGATTCCAAAAAGACATTCTCAGAAATTAAAAATTACCCTGATGGCATCTTGTTCCCAGACAATAAGTTTAGGAAACTTTGTCACAACTAATCTGACTTCATCACCTGATCAATAAAATCCAGTAAACATATTCACTGACTTATTATGTACTGATATCATCTTCTCACCTTGAAGGCGGAATGTTTTTTGTATAAATCCCAGCTGCTTATCAGTGATAAGAGTTGATCGTGTCAGCACAGAAGGTTGTTTTGTAACAATTCTTACAATTGATGCTTCAGAAAAACCTTTTGACTTAAAATAATCAATCCTCAACTGAAGATTATCCAATGATTCCTTGAAAATTGAAGGATGCTTTGTAAACATTTTCCCCATATCCTCTGGTAGTATTTTGCAATCATATAAAAACAAAATGTAAGGCTGTATGTCCAGCTTGAAGTCAGCTTTGATCAAATATTCGGCCATGTCAGGATCCTTTTCAACTTCCGACAGGTCAACACCAAGCTTGACAAGGTTTTGCAACAATTCAGATTTAGAAACAAATGCAGCCACAGTTTCGGATCTCTGCGGAACAGCTTGAGTGAACAAAAATGACTCATTGTTCTTGATTTCTTTTAGCAGTCTATTTTCATCCTTCTTCAGAGGAATTGATGAAATCTCGGCTAGGGGTACCTCTGGCTCTATGCTAGCAATGATCACATCTTCTGGAGCTGTTACATCTCGAGAGCACCACCTTATTCCACAGCCAACAATGCTTCTAATATTCAGTATGTTTAATCTTCTCAGAGCCATTATGTCCAATGTTCCTTTTTAAATATCTAAATAAATTAACAAAGATTCTTAATAACAGTATTTATTGAAATTAAGAATTTATTGAATAAATATAAATCCAGCATTATCTTTTATAAACATTATGTTTTAAATTACTTTTTAAGCCCATAGCTTTGAAAGTAATAGGTAGAAAACAATGAACATTTTGCTTGCCCGAACATTGTTATGAAATATTAATATGAAATACAACATTGAACACAAACATATCATGACTAATTAATCTTTATAAATTATATTTACAGTTTTTAGAATTCTTAATATCTTAATAATCTTAACATATTAACAATTTTAATATCAATGCTGTTCTTAGGCAGAAGCTTTGTTTAAATGCATTATGCTGGAGGCAAACATTTATGTAAAAGAGCAGTAAGAAAGTAACAGAAAGCGATTTTTATCAGTAGTACATCTGTTTAAAAAAAAACAGTTAATGTGGATCAGAGCCACTGCTTTCATTGTGAATCAGTAACGATGAAGTTACAGCTTAAGTTATGACTACAATCAACAAGCCAAATAATTATAAAAAATAGACTAATTCAAATCCAATAACCTGACCACCGGGTTTGTAATGATACCCGAATAGAATGCTTAGGAAAACATTTAAAGCATGGGAGACTTAAATAGTTCACCTTTCGACTAATTAAAAGTTAAATTCATTACAAATATAAAGGCTACTTAATATTATTTAATTTATTAAATTATTTGAACTAATTATATTAAAACTGCTGTAATTAAATTTAATAACAAATTTTTATTTGTTATTTATTTTTAACCTATTCGAACTTTGATGCAGTTTAGGAACCTAAACGTTCACAAATGGCTGCCGCTATAAGCTTCTTATGTACACAAATTAGTCTATGAAATTGTTATTCAGGTCAAGAGGCATGGTTTCGTCTTGCTAAGAAAGTAAGGATAACGACAACGATTCAGAGTATGATTAGAGTGGCATATGTTCAAACAGAACTTCAAGACCACTTAATATTTCTTGAGATGGCGACTAGAGGATGACGACTACCAGATCATCTACCACAACATTGATGAAAGCGAAAATCCTTGCAAACTCCAGCTCTTCGGAGTGATTGTATAAGCCTGCGATCGGGTTTCACGGACAAAATCAAAATCATTAGCATATCGCATGCTGTTGGTCCAAGTCGAGCCGTACTCATAACAGAGAATTGAAAACAGACCGGCAAAATGTAAAACTCTTGATAAAGTAGTTAAAGAACTACAAAATTTTCATAAAAAACCAATATTTTGTGACTCTTCAGTAATTTGCCTGCAAAACCAAGGAGAAAGGAGAGCAATAAAGTGACTGAATAATTGCTTGATAAACTGAGCAGTAAAGCTAGGATCGCCAACTCTCCAGATTTTACCCGGAGTCCCCCGGAATCGGCTTTCAACTCCCGTCTCCCGGGTCATGTTGAGATGTAGATTATGTCAAACAACGCTTTATGTAATGTTCGATGGCAAAGATGCAGTTTTGAGCCATTCTGCCGCAGCAAAACATAAAACACCAATAAGTTTGCAAAGAATGCCATCATCTCCCTTGCAATGTATTCAAAAGATGGTGTCCGTTAATAAGGTAATCGCTTGTGGATATCTCGAACAGTTTGATGTAGTTTGATATATACGATCTTATAATGGTTTTCCTACGTTCACCTCGCCTCCTAAAATTTTGAGGACACCCCAGGACCATAGGGGTGTTAATCTAAGTATGACGGCCTCGTTGCATTGATTTGTGATATATTTCGTTCCCTTGTCTTTTGCAAATGCGATATTTCGACTTGGAGCTCATACCACGGACCGACAAGGAATCATCAGAAGTGCTCCCCTCACCGAAACTTTGCTCCAAACTCCTTTCTTTTTTCAAGGGTAGCCGCACCAGTCGGCTAAATCCCTACTCTAAAGAACCTTACTTCCACTATTATATGGTCCTTGGAATAAAGACTCGCGACGGCTTTTGAATGTCGATATCACATAAAGCAAATTGAGCGTTATATTTTTTTTGTAGTGACATTAATAATAAACTAGTCCAAATCATCTCAGTTATGCAAGGGACTTTAATAAAATAAACAAACATATTAATAATGATATAGTGTATATAAATAATAATTCGTAATTATTAATGCTAACGCATTACAATTTTTAATGTCATCTAATTACTAAACTTTTAATTATTTAACAAATTTTTTGTAAAGCAATTTTTTGTTTGACATTAATTTGTGTAACTTTTCAAGGCTTGCTTTGTTTGGAAAATCTCGCGTTGATGGGCAGGCTTTCGTTTCATTCATAAATTCCTCAACACTAAGCGACTCAATTTATGACAAGCCGCTTGTTTGTAAGCGAAGTCAGTTGTAATGTTTTAATGAGTCTTTTGATGTATTTATAGGTGTTAACTGTGGTTAATCATCAAAATGTAAGAGCGATGAAATTTCTCTAAGTGATGTCAATTGCTCAATGTATTGCTGCAATTTAGATAAATAAGATATTTATCAGTGACTTACACATTTAGCAGGTTATTTTAAATGCACGGGTTTGCAGACACATAAGTAAAAGAATAAAAGTGGATATCGTTTCACTTCAAGAGAGTTTGAAAACATTCAATTGTTTTTGAAAAATGCTCTTTAGTGTAAATAGGTATCGAAGACTAAAGCATGAAGATGGAGTGTATTATGAAATTAGTAAATATTGAAATTCAATAAAAAAATTTTAAGGTTTGGTTTCTTAAAAGGCTTTGAACATTGGTAGAATGATGTCCTGGAAAATGATTACTTTAGTGATAGGATATTCTGCAAATTTTGAAAGCTATCTAGTAATATTTTTAATTAATAATCTTATTAATCAGCTGTAGTAGCTTAATCATTGAGCTTTGGTCTATTACTCATGTCTTAATTATAAGATAAATTAAACATTTATATGGTATTAAAAATTTAAAGTTTCTATTCAAATCAGATTTTCCAATTCTATAGATGGTTCACAGAATTAGTTTTGCATTAGTGGTGCTTTTGTGCTATACATTTGGTGACAAAGAGTATGTCCATCAAGCTCACAACCAGGAGCATTATCCAGAAGGAGTCCACAATGCAGATTATGATAAAAATGTTCTTCTAGGTATAAATCTATGAATCAATTTTCTCAAAATTTAGAATTTCTTTTATTAGCTTTGAGTTTTTTAAGTTAAATTAATTTTAATTCATATCAGAATCTCTTGGTGTTAATGATGACTTCTCAAAGATGCCTATTGCTGAAGCAAGGGAAAGAGTTTCTAGGCACATGAAAAAAATAGATTTAGACCAAAATGGTCTGATAAACAAGCATGAAATATCCATCTGCATTTTCAATTACTTTCAGTAATTATTGTTAATTAATTTCTAATGATTCTGTATTTTATTGAGTAAGTATTTTTGTGACCAGGAAAGTTGACAAGGAAGAAGCAGAAAAAAAGTTGCTTGATATAGATGAGAATTTGAACAAGCATGTGGAATGGGAGGAATATCTTAGGAAGGTGTATGGTTATGAGAATCACGAAATTGAAGAATTCAAAAAAGACATCTCATCAGAAATGACTAGCTTTCTTAAGGTGACATTTTAATATTTAATGCATTATTTGTGGCTCATGCTTGATATGAATGTTTCTCTATTGAACTGATATTAGTACTCTAAGCATTGATTACTCTTAATAATGCTACACAACATGATATTTTTACAGTTGGTCTCAGATGACCTAACAAGATTTCAAACTGCAGATCTGGACAAAGATGGAAAGTTGAGTTCTGCAGAATATGGAGCTTTTCTTCATCCATCAAATTATGAATACATGCATGATTATGAAATAAACCTGACTCTTTCACAAATAGACAGGAATGGAGATGGATTTGTCACATTTGATGAATACCTTGGAGACTGTAAGTATTGAAGCACTGATGAATTTATAAATACTATGGCATTAGTGTTTATAGAACCTATTAGGCAAATTTAGTTCATATTCTCAAACCCTTCATTCCTTTACTCTTGCATAACATTTCTGACTTTGGAAATAACTTGAAATTTTAGAAAAATGTATGTTATCAAATTAATAAGAATCTTAGGCCAATGTTGTTCTTTGATTTGGAAAACTCCTGCTCCTTGAAATAACTTATTGTGTATTCTTTGCACATAGTCACTTAAAAATAGCAATAGTAATAATTAGCACAAGTTTATCTGAAAGATGAGTTATACTGTAGTATATCATAGTATGACTTAACTCTTGCAATTCTCACTTTTGTTTGTTTATCAGGTATAAGTAAATTTTCTATGGTTGAACAACATGCGAGTTAGTTTGGAGGATTGCTTTCCTGCATGAGGCAATAATGATGCTCAACCCAGCTTGCCCATGGGAAGGAGCAATACATAAATTAAGAAAAAGCACTTGTGATGCTAGGAGTCACTTTATAAATGAACTATAATTACAAATTAAAATGGAAATTGAATCCAACTCAATTATGATGCTGAGATTTTCTTAACAGCCACTCCTGCTGCAGAACAGAGGATTGTTGATCATGAAAACTTTTTGAGCTACGACTCCAACCTTGATGGAAAGTAAGTATGGCACACAATAATAATATAAATATACTATATAAAATATAGTTTGTGTAAATTGAGCTAATTTGTATTTCATAACCTAAATATTACTAAGTAATTGGACAATCTAGGTTATATATTATTATAGGGATTAGAATATAGGGTGCTGAACCATTTATGCAGTACAGAAGCCAAAGCTGTTGGTGAAGAGAGCTCTATTGCAAAAACTTTTTGTTCCTTTACTGTACGTGATGGAATGCGCTTATGAATTAATTAACATTCAATCAATATTAATATATTTAATCAAGGTTGGACAGGCATGAAATACAAGTGTGGCTACTACCAAACAAGAAGAATCTGGCTGAGGAGGAAGCTGAACATCTCATTGATGAGACTGATAGCAATGACGACAGACAATTATCATTACAGGAGATTGTCGACAAGTATGATATATGGATGGGAAGTGCAGCTACACAATTCGGCGACGAACTCAAACGCGATCATTCGGAATTGTGAATTGGCGCGCTTCTTTGGGGCCATATGTATTTATCAACAAATCTCCACTTTTGAACATATTTTAAGCTCATTCAAATTTTTGTCATTCCTAATATGAGTTTACGATGGCGCACAATAAATGTTCGAAACTGGGGTCCTTTATATTAAACCGCTCTTGTGACGCAAAGGTATTGATTGATTTGTTCAGGCCACGTTTAGCTTAAGCCGACTTGTTTATTTTCATATTATGGAGATGCATCGTGAAAAATTATGGATGTTACTTGACCATCGGACCTCGCGCAGAGCTTAGACGTTTCGGTAAAGTTAATTTGGGTGGATTCATTTATTAAGCGCTCCTAGTAACTCTAATGCCGGACATGCCCGACCAACAACTTCAGCTAAAAGTGCAAAGTCTCGAGAAAATAGAGCAGTATTTGAAACAACAGGTTTGGATTTAGAGTATTTATGTAGATGTTGTTTTTAAAAAAGTTTAACTTGGGCCATTGTGATTAGAAATTGTCCAAAAGTGTCAAATTTATGCATAGTTAAAGTTAAAATCATTTTTTTTGTATCATTGCACCTTAAAAGCATGACAAGTCTTTATTGGGAAGGTTCTCAACAAAACTGGCTCCTAGCACTTTTCTAGTTCAGAGAATTCTAGATGAATATTTTTTAAATTAGTAGGATAATGAGCTTGGTTAGCGATTCCTATAGAATGTTATTAGCGTTATTTTATTACTTTTGTGTTAAGGAATGACTACTAAGGCAATTATTATGTCGGTTGAATTGTTCAGAAATTCAAAGAAGCATTGCAAAATGCTTCATAGAAGAGCCATCAAGCTTGGATGACCTCATTATTGATAGATATAATGTCTGAACTTTGCTAGTGGGTAGTAACAAAATCTGATAGAAAGAGCTAGTAAAAGAAAAAAGTGCAATTCTCCAGATGGTCATCTGAAAAATTTAGTAATAATTAATTGTTCCAGGTATCTGATCTTGAGGATGACAGGCAGGAACTTTATGATCTTCTGAAAGAGGACAAAAAAATTATCCATGACCTTAAGGTTCATATTTAGTTTCTCAGAACAGTTGAATTTCTTTATAATAGCCTACTAATGCATATTAATTCAAACTAACATGTAGGAAAATTGAAACTGTGGTCACAAGTTAAGATAATCTGTTTTTGTGTGTTGTGATGGCATTCAATAGCCTTCCATGTTATGACCATATTTACACTTGTTGATCTATTTATAGATCAGAGTTAGATCTCTGGAATTGTCTGAGGATAACCTTAAGAAACGGCTTGATCAGATGTCAGACGAAGAGTCCAGATTAATTCAAGAAAATGATAATTTGATGAACAAAATCCATGAACTAGAACTCTCTTTGAGCCTCTTGACCAAAAGGGATGGAGTTAATGAAAGTCAAGTAAAAGTCTTGTTGTAATTTTGTTAAATTGAATTTTGAACTATAAATCGATTCTTAGACGACAGACTTGTATGAACCCGAACAGTTACAAAATTTAAGATCAAAACTTCTTGAAAGGGATAAAGAAATTGAAAATTTTGAAAAAAAGACTAAAAAGGAGATAACAGATAAATCTATTGACACCAAAGATTTGGAATCTAAGGAAGATGAAATGGTTCAAGTTAGTTTGATAAAGTTTAAGTCATTCTGCTTAGTGGACAGATTGTGTTAAAAGTAGATGTGAATATTTATAATAATAGATATCTAAAGTTTTAAATCTATCAATATTTGGCAACATTTTAAAGTTTGTTTGCCTCAAACTCAAGAACTTGCATTAATAAATGCAGGAAAAAGAAAGAGAAGTAATAAAACTTAAAGATGAACTGGAAGCCATAAGAAGGAAACTAGATTTGAAAAGAGGCACATTAAAGGAAGTTCAAACAGAGGAAAGCATGTTCAATAGGGTTCGTCACACTGAAGTTCAGAGTGATGAGAGTTTTTTCCATAAGAAGGCTGCAAAGAGAGCCTCTACTCAAACTGAAGGAAGTGTTTTTGACAATCAACAACATGTAGAATGTCAGACTGATGATGTTGAAGTTCAGGAGAAAAGAACCTATCGGAATAAAGACGTGCAGGTTGAAATGGTCGAGAAATCATTCTTCAACACTGGAGCTCAAACTGAAGAAGACTATTCATGGAGAGACAAATTGAAAATCTCTGAGAGGAAGTTATTAGATGCTGAAAATGAAATTAGGGTTTTTACTTATTTGATTTTTGTTTTAAGAATTTATTTGTTTTTGGTTAAGCTTTATGACTTTTACGGATTTGCATGATTCATTTAATTGCACAATTACTCATTTGAAGTGTGTCAGTTGTTGATGTCTTTATCATTATTTACAATGCATCAGCTGCAATCACTTTGTCACTGATAAAAAATTATCAGGAAAAGGATGAGGAGTTGGACAAGCTTCAGAGAGTTGCCAATGAAAAAGTCCAGGAAATTTCAAGGAGAGAATTGGAAGGACAAGAGCAGCAAGAAAAAATTGAAAAACTAACCAAAGAAGGAAAGATGCTGAAGGAGTTGTTTGACAGATTTGTTGAGGTCTTAAATTTATTTGAAATATTTGTGTTCAGATTTTGATTAGAGTGTAATGCTGGTGTTATCTTTATTTGTTGTAAACCTTATTTTCTAATTAATTCTCCTTGATGGTTGTTGCCTGTATAAAATAAGCTCGATGATTTATTGTCTAGAAGAAGGAATTATCACTCATTTTAAATTATTGTCTATTTGATTTCTTCCAACAATGAAGTTAATTTAATTTGTTTAAAGATTTTATTGAATATTTTGAACATGGTCACCTGAAACAGTCATCAAAATCAGAGAAAAGAAGGCATGAAGAAGAAGTGAATAGGCTGAAAGGAGTTGTAACCACCAAGGATGAAGATTTGGAGAGTGCAACTCAGGACCGAGAGAAGGCTTTTGAAAAGCTTCGGACCACTCAAATGGATTTGGTCAGTGCTGAAATGACTAGAGTGAGTATGTTTCCTGGCTAGTATGTTGTTTGTTTAAAGTGATTTTACTCTATTTTTTTAAATTCATAGATCAAGGTCTAAATATCGTAATAATATTTAATAATTTGAAAATAACCAGGATGAAAAGGCAGGTATATTGTTGAACAAAGTATTAGAAATTACACAACTTAAGAAAAACATATCTGATAAAGATGAAGAACTAAGGACACTGTGGACTGATATGAACAAAATCCAAGCCAATTACTCCAATTACATAGAGGTGAGATTTAAAATAAAAACATTATGCTGTAGATTTTTGTGAATTTAACAAATTGTAATAGACCGACTTCTTGCCAATTTGAGACAGACATCTGAAACTGAGAGGGCTCTTCTCGAAAACCAATTGAAGGAGTTAATGAGGGATTCTGCAAATAAGGCTGATGAACTGGAAGTGATTAACAGGGAGCAGGAAAAAACAACTGAAAAGCTGAGGAAAAAGGAAGGAGAGGTCCTTTCTCTAACGATCAGTAAGGTGAGAATCTTTATTATTTCATAATTAATATGATTAGTTAAGATATTATTGTTTAAAGATATGTTATCTTAAATTGAAATCGACAGAATGAACTTCTAAAAGAATGCAGTGAAATGAAAAAAATTGTGAAAGACAAGGATGACGAGCTGCGGTTACTCCTTGCAGATCTCAACAACTTGCAAACCAAAAACGTGGCATTGGCACAGGTTGTTAATATTTATTTAAGCTACTTTAAAGGATTAGCTCTAAAAAGGCCTACTTTGCTTGAAATGTATCAGGCAATGAAAACGTTTCAGGTTCATTGTAATGTTTTGCTAATCTGCATTAATGTTTAAGACCATGATGGTTTCAAGTTCATATTAAAATGGTTGAATTCTCTATAAAGATATATCAGTTAAATAAATCTTGACTGCAAATTCACAATGAATTATATATTTACGACAAAACGATTTGAAGGAGCACGAAAGTTGTTCTCCAACACAAGAAGAAATGACAAGAAACTTGGAGATGTGTAAAAATGATCTCAAACTGTTGAGAGAAAAAAATTTGGATCTCACCAGAGTGATTGACGCAAAAGAATCCAAAGTAGAGCTTTTGACTTCAAGAAATTCTGATCAAGAAGAATTGATAAAGACTTTGGAAGATGAGAACTTGCAATTAAAGGAGAAGCTCAACAAAACTGAACTGAAAAACGAATTTCTCAATTCAACAAACGAGCAGAGAATGAGGTTGATAACGTCAACAATATTGAAACATCAAGCAGAAAAAAAATCTGAGGAAACATCAATGGCATCACAGCTTTCATTTCTAAAAAAATCTCTTCAGAACAAAGATGAAGAAATACAACTCTTAACGAATGATATTAACAGTCTGCACAAAAAGTACCTTGATGCACTGCAGGTTATTAATGTAATTGACAAGTATTTTGTGGCCATTAACATTTAGTTCTTAACAGAGGTCAGCCCCAAATCAGGGAGATCCCCAAGAAAATGTCAAAAGTAGCGGCAGGCTCCATTCTGAACTGACGAGGAAGGACGATGAAATCAAGACGTTGATGAACAACGAAGAAACTCTTCAGAAAAAAATATTTGGGTTGATGGAGGTGAATGCTAAGTAAATATTTACGTAATTTTGCAAATATTTTATGGAATAGTGGCAAATGATTTGTTAAGAAGCATGAAATTCCTTAAGGTTATCCCACGATTTATTTTATTTTGTTCACCAGGATGTGCTCAATGAACTGATGGCAGTTATTTTCAGTTTTGAGGCAATAAAATTTCTCAAAAATTAAAAATCTAATTTAAATATTAAAATTGTTAAGATGAATGACAATAAATAAATATTAAGAATATTTGGTTGGAACACTTCTTTCCAGTTGATCCATCAAAATACAGATTCCTCTGAAAAAGAAAGATCAAAATTAGTGAGAGAATTGAAGGAAAAAATGGTACATGTGGAGGTTAACAACAAGAAATTTGATGAAGTCGCACGAGAGCTAAATGATGCAAAACTTGAATTGAATGAAAACGAGAAGAAAATGACAGATTTGAAAGATAAACTCCTGCAGGTCACGAACGCTTTGAAAGCATCCTCACAGCACAACGGGGAGCTCCTCGTTCATCAAAAGAATGCAAATAGAATTTCCTCTGAGAAGCAAGACCTCGAAAGACAAGTTGGTTTTAATGAATTTTATTCGAACTTGTGCAGATCAGCTTATCTGTTGACTGCAGTTTAAAAATTAATTAACCAGTGTTTCACTTAATGGGTGAGATTCATCATTTCAATCAGAAAATATTTTACTTCTTCAAACAAATGCAGCTTGAAGAATTGGGAAGGAGGCATTTTAGTGAAATGACAAAAATAAGGGATAAACTAGAAACGAGTTCACATGAAAAGAACAAGATGGAGAAGGATTTGGATGAGTCAAAAATTCGCATTGCAAGGATGGAGAATGAAATTAATCAGAAGAACCAGCTTCAATCAAAAATTGATTTGTTGATTTCAAGCCATCAGGAAAAGGTGAATACTCACTTGATGTTTTGTTTGTACTTATCTGTTTTGATGTTTTGTTTGTACTTACCTGTTTTGGTGGTTTGTTTGTACTTACCTGTTTTGATGTTTTTGTTTGTTTTTTCTTACCTGTTTTCACTACTACTAGTAAGTTAATTTGCATCAGCTCAAATGGTCTTCCATCTTTGACATGAAGGTTTGACAAGGTTGAACATTATATAAAGTTCACACTTTTAATTTTGTAAATATTGATCCACACATCTGAATGGTTTGTTTTATTAGTTGGGTTGTGACTTGATTGTTATGGAGCAACAAATAATGTGAAATGTATAGATATTAATTGATCAGAGAAATGCATGTAAATTTGTATTAAGGAAACTGAAACATTGATAATGTATTGCCGTTGTTAATGTTATTTATTCATTTTTAAATATATGCAAATTGTTTTTAGGACAAGCAACTTGCAAAGTTATCAGAAAAATTGAACTCAATGGGAAATGAGATAAACAATTTACTTGCTGAAAAAAGGAATTTTCTTCAGAAAGAGAATTATTACAAAAGTCTGCAGAAAGAAGTATGACAATATTTGCTGTATGCTATAGATGAAATTTTGAGTGGAGCTGTTTTACAGTTTGATCAACTGAGTGCCGTCTGCCAAAAACAAACGCAGGATCTGAAAAGCTCTCGTGCCAGAGAAAATGAACTCTCTGTTAAGCTAAGAGAAAAGGTTCTCCTCTTAATTTGAAAAATTTAAGCTTAAATTGGTTTAAAATTAAACTCCTATTATTTTTGTTGCTTCTATTGTTGTTGTTCTATTCTTATTTGTATTAATAATTTTGGAAATTGTTTGGAATTGAGTTATTGTGTAGAATGAAGTATCTTTCTATTGTTCTTTGGTTCATCATTGATAACATGTTTCATTTAAAGGATGCAGTGATAAAGGGACTCAATGATGAACTTTCAGATTGCGAGGAATTGAGTCGAAAATTAAACATCTTGAATATCAGCAGATAGCTCGAGGTTTATTTCTGGGCTTTTTTTCATGATCCTAAAACATTTGCAAAGAAGAATGGAAACCAAACATTTCAGATGGTGACAAATCAGGAGAAATGTTCGGATTTGGAAATGAAAAAACATCATCTAGCATCCATTTCAGATATTGATGAAATAAATGGCTCATTCTTTCAAAGAATCTAGCACATTCTTTTGGAATGCTTTTAAAAAGTAGAAGAAATTTTAGAGCAAGACTGTCTTGCCTTCGATGTTTGTTGAGGATGTTCATTATTTAAATTGATGGAAACTCAATTTACTTTATTAATGTACATTTGAGATGCGAATTTATTCCTACATTTGGAAAGAATCTGGCTCCTAAGTTCGTAAGTTTGTGAATCCTAAAGTTGTTTTCTCGAATAACCGCGTTGTATTCTTACTTAAGGATCAGCCCTCAGATTCTGGATTCAGATCCTCAGTGATTTGGCCATCGATTTAACTGACTAACAATAATTGCTCTCGTGCAACTAACACTTTGCAGGCGAAAACATGCCACAGATTCTGTCCGATTTCTTAGCCTTGTCTTTGATATCTTCATTAAACTTTTCTGGATTCCAGTTCGTTTCATTGGTCCTGAAGTTCACAAATGTTTAATGCCTTGAATGGCATCTTCCACCCTGATGAATATGGTTCTCTCAAATCTCACGATTTTCTTCTTTAAGGATATCCAAATACTTTGGTTAATTGATTTATTTCATTACGCTGAATTGTGTTGATAACATTGATTGTATTTCATTCGTAAATAAAAATGTAAAACGGAACTCGCGATTCACGAACAATTTTGGCAATATTTACTGAAGGCAGACCTTTTAAGAGGTGTTATAAGTGAGTTATTAGCTGTGAAAGGCAGAGATTCGTAATATGAGATGTTCAGATGCAGGTTTGGCACGGCCTTGCGTAGTCTCGTACGATTGGCTTTTTCATACAGAGCGCTGATAGTTCTATTGAAGATCAATTCTTCCATGCAGTCAACAGCCAACCACTCGAAATTGCTGTGGAACTTGTTGACAAAGAGATGAGGCTGCTGGATGAGCCACCTCAGATCTCCGACTCCGAATATGCATAGTTGCCTTTGGAAAAAACCCTGGCATTCCCATGGAGGATTTGCGGTTTGCCACAAACTAAACCGAGCTATTGAAGTCTTTTTCTCAGCGTCTCCTAATAAAATATATGTTAACAAAATTTTTAATTTCTGATCTGTTTCATCGATTTAGGACAATATTTAGTGTTTCGTGATTCATGAATACCCATTTACCCAAGTATCCCCCTGGAGCCCCTAAGTTGGGGTTGTGGTTGAGTGTCGACCAGATGTATTCGTCCGGGACGAGAGTATTTGAGAACCAATCGATTAAGCCTTGTGAGACTTCAGAGTACAGAAAATAGACCACGAAGGCCCTGGAGAGAATAGCCTAAAAATCGTCTGTTTATTTCTAAACTAAATATGCACTTCTATTTAGGCTCTTACTAACTTGATTTGAACCAGTATAGAGGAGTACGTCGTAAGGCGGTGATGCTTTTGGGAGAAGCGAGAAAACGTTTAAGTCCAACAAGTCTGAATGGTACCATTGGAACAGTTGCCTCATATGCAGAATCGTCTTCATCGCTCTGCAAAAAAAGGTTCTAGCTAATGCGACTAACTTATGGAACAAATTTTATATCGCAGATTTAAGGCACAACAAGTATTTCACCGTAGGCAACACTCACCTCTTGTGGCTGCCGTCGATATCGTTAGCCCCTTTGAAAAGTTTTAGCACGCGAACGAGTTCTGAATTGCTCATCAAAGGAAACATTCGTCCGCTGAGGTTGATAAAGTATTTCCAGTTGAATTCCATTAGTTCATCCATGCAAATCATTTCGGCCTGCATGATGCTTATATGTCCCCAAGAAACGGGAATCATCCTTTTCGACAAGAATACATTTGGCAAACAATTGGCAATTCTTTGCAAAACCTGTTTAACTTCTTCATCTGCTTTAGCATCGACATGGATGCAGTAAAAATTTTGAGGGGCGTAAATGGCACGGAGCAGTCGCTCCGCTAACTGGTAGTCCGTGTAAACCAAAATGTTATAAGCAATCGGAAAAGAAGCTTCTTCTTCAGATTCGGGCATTGTCATATATCCCCTCCTTTTAATGAATTCTGAGCAGTTGCTCGTCAATTGGTAATAGTCAGTCGAGTGTAATGCCGGTCCACTGTTGCCGTTCAAAAGTTCACGAGATTTCCGTATTTCTTGCTGTGAACCTTCAAATAATTTAGGACAGCTGACGCCTGTTCTTGAATAAACACTCTCCAAAGTTCTTGAGTAGGAGTCGAGATAACGGGCATTTGATTTCGATGTCATGAAATCTGAGCCGATCTTGACGGTATCGTTAAGGAGCTTGCCGATATCCACTTCGACATTTCTCAACCGAAATTTCGAACCAGTTTCAGAATATAGCATGTCAACAAGCAGTATGATGTAGAACATTGCAGGTAGGCTTATGAATAGAAGAATCAATTTTCGTGTTTTATTCCACTTTAGGAGAGAGAGTTTTTAAGTCTCATTGCTGTGTTACGACTGCCTTCAGAACTTTTCAGAATCTGAAAATCAAAAACTATGTTTTTTTTTATGCGGTTAAATTCTACTAATTTACTCTTTCACGATTACAACATTTGTTAAAAGAGATGATAGGCTTTATCCATCCTATATCGGACATTAAGAATCGAGTGCTTCAGAGCTCATAAACATAATTATTATGTTTATTAATTATTATGTAATTATTATGTAGTCATTACAGTCCATTAATTCAATATCCAATAGTTTAGGAACTTTCCCCTGCGTTTGAATAATAATTGATGAAAGAATTTCTTTTTGAATCGCTTTCTCTTCTCAAATATGATGAATTAGAAATTTGATGTTATTGTCCGATGTTAATCTATTTTGTAGAAGCACATTGTTAACAATTGTTATAGTTTCGCGAGACTTCTTTAAACATTGTGAAAAAAAGGTTTTACGGAATTTTAAAGTTAAATTTATAAATTAAAAAAAAGGGATTGTGCGATTTTTATAAATAATCATTGAAATATCTAATAACCGAATTGATTGGATTAACCGCCTATTTTCTGGATTTTTTTACTTTCCTAAAATTCAACTTAGGAATCCTAACAGATTAATGAACTGCCCAACCATGAACAATAAATATCTAAACATGTTTAAGTAGAAGCGTGGGATATTGCCTTAACTTTTCACGAAAATGTTTATTAAATTCTCTGACCTTCGCCCATATAATCTTTGCACTAGTAACTATGACATATTTCTCTTATAGCATTTTCTTCTAGCATATTTCAACCTGTGGGAAACTGCCTTTAAACCTCTCATCAAGGAGAGCTTTCCTTAAGCTTGAAGTTCTAATGGAACATTCGCCATTCTAATAATAATCGGAATCATTGATATTAACATTAATGCAATCATTAATATTATCTTTAAAAGTTCTCTATTTGTTGAATGGAACATTTCTGTTCTCTCATGCTTACGTCCTGTTTATCAACGATAGCTTAAAAAAAAACATTTAAATTTGTTAATTGTACGATAATTGTTGCTCTGCTTAGCTTGTCCGGAATTTCATATTTGTATCGTAGCAATTGAATTCTAAATAAAACTAAATAATAATATCATTAATAAACGCTCAATAACAGATCATCACACAAATGCCATTCCAATCTGCTGGTTTCGTGAACTTGAATGAACAAGTACTACTACTTCTACTATTTTCATATAGAGCATCTACTAATCATCTAGTCATGAGTACTACTTTAATTCATTAAATAAACAAACAAGCCATCAATTTATAACACTTTGAAATGGGGAGGGTCGTACGAGGAAAACAATATATTACAAGCATTATAATATTATTGATTTTCTGCGGAAATATTCATTATTATTAAAGTCCCAGTGCAGAGATCACTTACTAGTTGCTCATTTCTGAACGAATGACCTGCAACGAGCTAAATAATAATAATAATAATAATAATAATAATAATAATAATAATAATAATAATAATAATAATAATAATAATAATAATAATAATAATAATAATAATAATAATAATAATAATAATAATA
>MPNW01000276.1:61008-71785 GCA_011800805.1 Hirudo medicinalis
TACAAGCATCTTTCACCTTACCTATCACAGCAATCTCAAAACAGGTCTTCTGCTTGAATAAACTTCTCGTTGATAGTAGGGGCTCAACCACGATGTGGGAACTCCTAGCTGACCAACTTGAT
The DNA here is from genome assembly GCA_011800805.1 of Hirudo medicinalis. Classification (NCBI taxonomy): domain Eukaryota; kingdom Metazoa; phylum Annelida; class Clitellata; order Hirudinida; family Hirudinidae; genus Hirudo; species Hirudo medicinalis. Next base: position 61,131 of record MPNW01000276.1, read on the forward strand.
CCATCTTTGACCTCCCCTAATTCCCCAAATAGTGTAACTTCTTTCTGGAGATTTCTAAAAATTCTAAAAAAAAGTTTTCTCTCTAAAATCTGCTACTAAATCATAAAACTAAGTTTAAAATTCGTCTCACCATAATTTCTTTAGCGGAGAGCTTACTAAAAGCGACCTTAACTTTCACTCGCACTATTAATGAATTTTCTCGACTTTAGATGTACGAACTCTTGAATTTAATTTTAAATCATATTTAGGTGTATAAAAGTTACAATGAGAAGCCGAAATAATCACAACCCGAGTCACGAAACAAGGCGAAGAGCCATCAGCAGAAGACAGGCTGACATTTGAATAGGCGTCCCAACGCTTCGTCTGGCTTTTTGTAGGAATTCCTAGGTTACGAAATCATTCCGCGGTTAACGCATCTTAAATTTTGAACTCTTTTGTGCTAGATCATTCTATTTCGTAAAGTTTGTAGATAATGAATGTCTTAATAAATTAATTTATGTGCATATTATTTTGTTGCATTTTCGTCAATCTAATGGCATTTTGGACGAGTTATAACATTAGAACTATTTTCTCTCGAATCATCTCGTATAGCTATAATGGCGTCATTTGGCCGCAAGTAGTTCCAAACGTGAATTGCCGGTTTAAATTTAGTCATTAAACAAATGTATAGATTCCACTAATGTTTTATTGATAAACCTTCGGCAAATTGAATCTGATAATTTTCGACATCAAATGTAGTCATCTGCTTTGATTTGCTCTCTTAAACGGCTTGGCGCTTCGATATAATCTTGAAATATTCCATTGAAATAATTATTTCAAATCACCTAAAATACTTTACCCAAATTTCAAAAACAAATTTCACTTATTAAACTAAATTGAAACCAACGGTATGTCACTGTCAACTCAACAAATTATTTTATGAAAGCACTACAAAATTAATCGCAAAATTTTTTATTAATATTCATTTAAAACTTGCAAGTTCCTCAAGATTTTACTCAAGAGTTTACTCAAGATATCATTTTGATAGACCAAAAGGATTGACAAACTTTATGTTTAAACACAAGACTGTTGGGACGAAGTTTCGGGTAAAAGTTTTGGAGTAACCAAAACACATCAATAATCGGATGAAGAGTTTTGTTTTAATGATTTTGATGCACATTTACCAAGAAAAAGAGAACAAATTTACATTAAATATAATATTATTCACAGTTCAATTTTAAATTCAGTACTAACGACAAAGTTTCAAACATGATTGCAGAAGGCAATTCCGCTGCATTCACAAATGTAACATCATGCTCCTACAACCCTTTTTGATTCATTTTTTATAATTCTTACAATTTATAAATATATAACACTAAAACTGTTTAAATATCCAAATAATTTTAAGCATCCACCATTTTTATTAAATGTTTTCGGATTCACCTCCACTTTAACATGATCGAACCGGACGTTTTTTTCATTTAAATGAAAACACATTTATGCCATGAAATATTGGAAATTTATTTGATATTTTTTGTCACAAAAAATTTTTTTTAGAAAATAGTTAAGAATTCGAATGTACCACTTTTAAATTAATGATAGTAGAAGCAACCAAGCTTTACTACTTTTGTATATTTAACTTTATTACTGTTGTTTTCAATTACAATTTGTAATTGTAAACGAAAGTGCGAGTGTAGTGCAGGATCTCTCTTGAGTACCACATTTTACCTCAATTTCCCCTATGCATTCACTGCCATGCCCATCACCTGAAACTAACTTTTTTGTTCTTTATTTTTTTTTTATGTAGCCGATCTTTTGAGGGCCTTATGTATCAGATTGGGATGAGAAGGCACTTTTAATCGATCTACTAATACTAATACCTTACTCTATGGCACTCCCTAGCGGTGCAGGCTGGGTTGCGAACACGACCGTTGCTATTACCGCCGCATGCAGCAACGCATTCGGTCAACCAGCACGCCTTGGACAACACGATTATAAACATACCCGAGATCAAAGAACTGTTTCTTCGAGTACAAGTTGAGGCTAACTTAAAAAATCTGGAATTTGAGAGATTAATAATAATAATAATAATAATAATAGTTAATTTATAATGCGCCATTTGCATAGCGTCAGAGGCGCCTGCATAGCGTCAGATTGGCTGGAACCCGATGGTATTACTGGTACCGCTCAGTAAGTAAAGTAAAACTTAGTATTGAAATCATTGTTAATGTCCCGGGAGCCTTATCATTGCAAAATATTGATAGATTAGTGACAGCAGAAGCTCAGTGATTACTGGCAAGAATCCTTTCAATGGCATTTCATCGCAGCTAGCTTGCGGCTGAAAAGTTGCTTGGAACAATAATTTCAGTCTGAAGAATTGCAGAACTGATCAGTTGATTACATATCTGCTGAAAGGTTCAACTAAAAGATATCTGCTGGCTTATCAACAACACTTGGACCAGCATAGTGAATGAAGCTGATACAATAGGATTTCAAATTGGAGTCCCTCTGAATGAATGACCACAACTGCGACAGGCCCAAGAAAGCGCAAGCAATATCCAAGACGTTATCCGACTATTTCGTGCTTTATTTATTTATTTCAAAAGTGAGCAGAGGACAAGTGCCTCTTACCTGCTCACAAGCAAATAAGAAAATTTTTTTTACGAGAGGTGACTCATATTATGACATATCATTTGTACATTTGACAAAAGGAAGGGAGTGAGATCGTGTTCGCTGATGAATAAACCGTAGATTGCGGATGAAACAACTGATTAGAAGATGACTGAAATCGCTCAATTTTGTTTCTGAATTGGATGCTAGGTTCGCAATCTGGCGTAATGGTCTGAAGTGTATATCAGCGCCCATTGAATCCAATTTCCAAACTTTTTTTATTCCCAGATACCATAAACGAACTGTTGAAACTTTATCCTAGAAGTGGCGTTGATAAATTTATACTTAATGATCAGCTTTCTATGGCACAATCCTTTCAACAATCATGTTAATAAAATGATTAAAATACCTGTTTAGAAAGCTTTAGTTATTTTAATGTACGTAGTGGGGTCGGACGCGATGAAGAGAAGCAAAAATAAGGTCATCTTATTAGGAAGGGTACTTTTTAGTACTAAAAATCCAAGTTCCAAAAATTTAGGACCTGTACGAACCACGTTAATTATGCTGTGCTAATTGACTGGACGGCGGGATCTAAGCACACTTTAATTACACGGAATTCAATTCACTCAAACGACGCCCATGTCCAAAGGCATTAATGCTAACTCCCAAAACCAACTATAATCCCGTCGCAAGAAATTGTGCAAATATTTTATTGCCAAAAACAAAAAAGATAACACACTTGCAGGATGAGTGTCATTATTGACAATGGATATAAATTAAGCATGATTTAAAAAAACATTATTCTATAACAATGTCCAAGTAGAAACTGATCCCAGCTATAAAATCCCCTTTCAATATGGTTGTAATGGATCAAAAATGTCAGCAATCAAACCTCATATCATCAAAGTTAATAAATTTCTTCAATTTCAGTGGAAGAGGCAACTTGCTTATGGCTTCCCAGTAAGTATTTTCTGAACAACTAGTAAGAACTTTTTGGAAAATAACCATCCTAGAAATATCCATTAGCCTCAGTTGTTTGGATGACATGCTAAAACTCAAATCAATGCACTTTTGGACTTCTTCCATGTGTGACCCTCTTGCATCTGCAGCCCATCTTTTAACCCTATCGATCTGGAGAGGGTTGGCACTGGAGATAGCCACCCCAAGCGAAGTGTTCTGATGAACTGAGAGTATGCTTCTGACGTTGGTCCTTGCACCACATAAGAACAAATATTCAGTCACTTTACAGCACCCACTTTCCATGGCTGCTTGCATTAATTCATCAAGGAAATTTTCAAAGGATGTTATTTTTACATGCAATCCCAATAAAAAAAATTTCAGGCAATCTTTGTGTGGATGCATAAAAAACTTCAGCAGGTCATCCTTGAAGGAATTTTCTGAAGGATAAAAGCAACTAAGGATGGTTCCAAGGACCTTACTCTGACCCTTGAAGCAAGCATAAGCCAATGGAGAATAACCTGCAATGTCTGTACTTGTTATGTTGTGTCCATTTTTGATCAAATACCTGGCCACTTCAGCGCTCCCATTACCACAAGCCAGATGAAGAGGAGTCTGACCCACGGAATTAGGACCATAAGTTATTCCATGATCCAATAACCACTTACTTTCTTCAACTTTGTTATGAGCTGCAGTATAGTGAAGGAGACTGCCCTTGATGGCATGGTCTAGACAGTTTATGTCAGCTCCTCTCCCCAAAAGCTGCTCTGCCAACTCTAAAAAGCCCAACTTTAAGGCAGAACAAAGTGGAGTCTCTTCTCTACTGATGCAGAAGGTCTCCACTTTACAGTTTCTAATCATGAAGAGAGGGACTAGCCCAAGCAGCCTTCCATTGATGGCCTCTGTCAAGGGAAGCCTATAAATTCCGAGGTTATCATATCTACCGACGTCAACACCAATCCCTTTCTCAATAAGTACTTCTGCAATCTTAACAAAGCCTGATGACATTGCCAGCTGAAGTAATGTCGAACATCTAGATACTTTCAAATATTTCCTCGATAAATTTCCTATTTCTTCTGCGTCTAAGGTTTTAAGATATGTTGATAATGTTTCCTCCACAAGCACATTTAATGAGGTCTTTCCTCCGTTGGTTAAGCAATCAAAACACTCCTCAAGTGAAATGCATCGATGGTCAACAGCACACATCGTCAATATTGCATCAAAACAAAGAATTCTTTCGACTTAAATAACAATGATATTTGAAATTAATGGTTGATTAAACATAATAAATATATATTAATTATTAATAATATGTGCAATTTAATTTTAATGACAAAAATTTAATTGATAAAAAATTTCATAAGTGATACTGCTAACTAATTTGTTACTGATATTCACTCTCTTCGCTAAGACTTGGCAGAGTTTTTCCTTAAAACCCCTCCCTAACAAACAAAGTAAGAGTTTATTCTTAACCTCTGCACCAAAAAAGATCAACCAACAGAATAGTCCTTCTATGAATTTCGAGTTAAAGTTTACACTGGAAGCAAAGGACCTTGTGAAGGCACATTGTTTATCACATTGTCTGACATAACGTCTGACGAACCGATGCCATATTACTTCATAAAATCTTTTATAGCATGTTTGTATTTCCCTTGAGGGTATTAGTCACGTCTTGACATGCGCAAAGGATTCCTAATGGAGAAGTTTTTATTTCGATGTTTTTTACCAATACTTGAGTCCTCAGTGTTTGTACTTGTACTTATTTTTAGTTCGGCACTTGGATCTGATTTGGCTTGTTTAATTTTGTTTCATTGAAGTAGCGACTTTCGTAAAGCTAATTTAATACTGGTCGCAAGACACAAACAAGCATTTGTTAGTTTTTCTAAACAACAAGAGCTTTCACAATGGCTGTGATCAATTTGATGTCTTTTTCTTTGAAATCTCTTTTCTGTCATATTTTCATATTTGATAAAAATGTTGAATCAAAAGATTATCGGATTTCTTAACTCTAAATAAAAGATTAATTATTATATATTTTTGCAACAACAACTGGATTAATCGCCTCACTTAATAATGTAATAATGGATGAAGTTAATATTGTAAGTAGAATGTAATCTCTTTAACCAGAACAAACTGAGGAGTGCATTTGCAGCATCCAATGATGCGGTGTTCGGTGACGCCATGATCGATAGAAAGAACTGTAAACAAACCAGCGGCTTCTTATCTGGTTCCACGATGCCAAGGAAATGCTTCCAAGTTGTCCATGAGACAGGAATTAAAGTGATACGTCAAAAGTCGAATAAAAATTGTCTTAAGCATTATTTTTGTCATCTTTAATTATTGGATTTCTTCGCGTGCTAAAAAGGGTTTGATGCTCTTTTGAATTTCAACATTTTTGAATCAATGCTAACAATTTAAAGTTTAATTCTTATCATTTCTTAAAACAGTTCCGCATATTTATGTGTCTGTTATTGCTTACATTAAACCACAATCTGTCTTCAAATGCTAACCGGTTTTGAGACAAAAGCAGACAAAAAATACAAGAAAAAACTTCAGAGAACGTTGAGTGGAGATTTTCAAAAACATGTGCGAATCAAACATTGCGGATCGAATCCCGAGGACAAATTGCACAAACATTCCTTCTGCGATCACATTCCTCAGAAGTCGATTTGTATTACTTCCAAAGACGGAGGAGGGACTGTCCAGAGACACTGCACATGTTGCTCGAACGGCAGCCCTCTCGTGGCCATGCCTTCCTCCAGAAGAGTGGCCCACCTGAGGGAACAGTATGGCAAGACGAAAGCAGTTACTCTTTCTAGTTTCGAACATATCACCTTCGAAGACTCGAGACACGAACGCCCGGAGCAGAGTTCATTGAAGGATGACAATTCGTGTTTTGCTAAGCAAAACGCTTCGACAAAAAGGGATCAATTCAAGAGACGTAAAGCTATGACTATCGGCGACCCTGATCATGAATATTTGATGAGAAGTTCGGACAAACTGACAGCTATTCCATCAAAAAAGAAGGTTCTGGCCAAGAGGTTGGTCAGGGATTAATTTTCGAGCACAGAATTAATTGATTATGAATAATTTATCATTGGTTTATCTGAGAATTGGGTTTGAAATGTAATTATTGCAGTATGGCAGTTAACGATAAGTGGTTGTTACTCAGACAAAAGTGCGACCTGTAGCACATGAGACAGACACCCGAGAGGATGGTCTGAATATTTTGGAAGCGTGCTTAGAAATACATGTAATTAAATATTATTCCAGATTATTCCCCTAAATAAATTATAATTAAGAATTGGTTTACAAACTTGCATAATCGATATTTTCCAAACTAAGAATTCGAGGACATTTAAATTAAAATTAAAATTTTAACGTAAATTTTAATTTAATTGCCACATAAATAGTTGCAGAAATTTTGGAGAATGTAAAAGTTTATGTTGAAATGAAATTATTTTTGCCAAAATTGGATTTATGGAGATCCACAAACATAGATTAGATGGATTGTGAAATTGTTTAGAAATGTTTTAAAAATGAAATATTTATTACTAAAGATCAACAAATTGAGTCAAAATGGATAGATTTCGAATTGAAATTCACGTATTCAATTTCAAAAGAAAGAGAAATGCCTCGATAACGAAGCAAATTTGTCTCTCATTGCAAAATTAAGTCTGCCAAGACTTCAAATCTTCGCCCTGAAGTCAAGACTTGCTAATTTAAGAATTCAAATGGAAATGAAAAGAATCATTACAAGAAAGCAACCTTACATGTTGAATCACTTCAAAGTCAGCAAAATTTGAGGGTGTGAAAATTATAATTGTTAAGCATTGTAATGCTTGCACAGATTCATGTGTTAATCCCCGTTAGGATGGATTTTGGAAGGTCTAAAACATTTTCAGCAAGAAATGTCTCCGTCTCCATGGTAACAATGAATAATTTCCTGAGATTCAAAACATTCCTTCCTTCTTACGTCCCTCTAGCAGGGGTGTTCAACTGGCGGCGCGCGGGCCAGATCCGGCCCGCCAAGTGTTGTGATATGACCCAGTTACATTTATTGACGATAACTTCTTATGTGTAGGAATCGTGTAGGCCAATTTTTCACACAATGTACTGGAGTAGACTGGATTAGATTTGTAGATTTATGGGTGTCGGTAGCCGAGTGGTTAAGGATTTCGCTTTGGTGCGGCTCCATTAGGAGTTCAAATCCTAGCCGCTCAAAAGAGTTTCTATAACTGTTAATAGCTAATACAGGTTTGTCAAATTTATTGTAATGTTTAATTGAACATTATCATGGCCGAAACATCTCAAAATTTGTGTTATTTTGTACGATTTGTAATAGTGGAGATAAATACTTGGTCAGTGATGTCCACGTATTTTGATAAATTCTGCTTCCCCTCTATGAAAACAAATTTGGATGAACAGTTGGAGAAATGGCGGTTCAGACTATCACTGAGTAATTTCCGAAATTAAAAAGGGTTTTTTGAGACCCCTAATATTACATCAGTAACATTTAAAGTCATCTGGACCATCCAAATTCAATTTTTTATCAGGGAAATAACCCAGTCCCAGTTCATTCTTAAATTCACCATTCCCTTGCCCTGTTCAATTTTGAGCCTCTTTTCGAAATGGTTTGTGATTGATAATTGGTACTTAACAAACTTCTGAAAACCTTCCCTAAAAAAAATTTTTAGCTTATTTGTAAGTCTATAGTTTGAGCTAATCTTCTTGAAAGGAACTTCAAGGAAAACTCATCTCTGACATTCATCCAGTTTCGTAATATTGTTCCACTACTTTTAGGATCTTTCAAATAACGGCTTATAAACTTCGCAGGGCGATTGATATTTCTGAAATGAATAAATTCATGTCTTTTAAGATATTTAATTGATCTTATCGTCAATATCGTTGAGCCTCACCTCAGAATCCATCTATAATAACGCCAATCAACTGTGCTTTTATTGTTTAAACAATTGAAGAACATGAGACCATATATGCAGAGCCTTATTATAATAACCGACTTTTATGAGCCTTGCAATAAAATAATTTTCTGAGTAGGAAGATTCGCCAGGCTCGAAAAACATCAAAAGCATTCGAGTTACACTCACTTCGTTAAATGAATACTATCTGTTAAATTATGTAATAAAATAAAAAGCAATTTGAACGCAATTAACTGGCTTTACGATGTGCACGCCACGCTAATAAATGACAACTATCGATTTCAAAATGATCCGACCCTCGGGCACCAAGGCATAAAAATAGTGGCCCTTCGCAAGATGTATTCAGTTGTTATTATTACGAAATTAATTGTGTCAAGTGATTGCAATTGCAATTGAATGTTGGATACGCCAGCTCTAGTGGCTCAAAAATTGTTGAATTACCTCATTTTAAAATGTGATTTTTAATATATATTTTAAAATACCTCATTTTATCTGCCTCAAAAGCATCGTAAATGCGAAATAAAACAGACTAATACAGAATATGATTTCTTTCTTGAATAACATTTCGCTAATGTACAAATTGTATCTATCCCCAAATGTTCGTGAGTTCGTGATAAACTGTAAGTCTTGGAAGTGATGTTTGCGGACTTGATGTCCACAGCTTACAGTTGATGGAAACTCCACTTCGAGAGCAACTGTGATTGGAGCAGACATGGAAATCATACAATAAGTGCATCAAACTGGAGCTCAGAGGAAGACATGAGCAGTAGGATTGGATTCTTATTTTTATCCAGACGTCTTCATCTGGAGATCATGACTCTCCATCGATTGATGCTCGGCTGGGATTCTCGGTGCATGTTATTTTTAAAAGACTTAAAAGTCAACCTAACGAGATTTGGTGCCTTTTATGTTTAAAATATCACTTAATTAGCAATTAAAGCTTCGACTTACTGCTTATTGAAATTAAAGGAAATTGTAAATAATAAATTATTTCTTTAATGTCGATAACAAATGTTTCAAATTAAATGCTTCATTGTAATTAAAGGTTTTTCATCTCGACATAATCATCAATCTCTGTGGACACGAAATGAATTAATTAACATCGATGCACATCCACATAAAACAGAAATTCATCATTTAAATTCACATTTTAAAACATCCATTCATCAATGTTTTCATTTTATTTCAATCTAAGAAATAATATTCTCATAATTTTGCAAATAACTCATTTCGACTGGCTCATAATTTTAGTAATTTTCAAAAATTATTGCTTAGAAAATGACGTTCCCTGTTTCTTGCAGTCCCCACAGAAAGAGGCATTTGAAGGAACTTCCAAGTCATTGCATGACTCTCCTGTCCATTGTTATTGCTAAAAATGTATTATTTAGTAAATTATGATTATTAATTTACACCTCGCATAAGTTAATTTAATAATTGTTTGTTAAATTAAAAATTGTTACTATTATTATAAAATAATAATTAAGTGATAATCAGCCCTTAATAATAATATTATTATTATATAATAATATTATTATATTTATATCTATATATAATATATATATATATATATATTTATATTTATTATATTATATTTATGATTATGATTATTCTATCGCCTATGATTATTATAATAATAATATTATTATTATTAATACTAATAATAAATAAAACTACAAGCAAAATCTCCATCTTGTTGTAGCATATTTTGCAAGAAAGCAAACTTATTGATGAGAAAAATCTTTCAAAAATAAAAATTTAAGACGAATTTTACTTCTTCCGGAAAACTAAGTTCAAGTTCCACAATTCCATCCTTTCGTGGAGCCTTCGTTCCTTGAAGAAAAATATTCGCAATAATTATCCTGCTTATTGGATATTCATGTCGTAGAACACCATTTCATAAAGACGATCACGAACATGTCAGCTGTGATGGCAATTATGGCGAAAATGTCTACAAGATGATGATGATGATGTGATGTTTGTGAGATGATAATGATGACGCCTATGATTATGATGACGATTATGATGATGATGATGATGATGAGGGGGAGGAGGAGGAGGAGGAAGAGGATACGGCGAGGGCTTCCTTAACCACAATCCGATCCGGCACTAGGCAATCACGTGACACAACTTTGATTGACAGATCAGTTAAGCCACTCTAGTGAATGAATG